>VYZV01023264.1:0-91272 GCA_013401275.1 Pandion haliaetus | reverse complement strand
AAGCGTGTAGACAAGGCACTTCAAGACATGGTTTTAGTGGGCATGGTTGACGGTTGGACTCGATGATCTTAAAGGTCTTTTCCAACCTAAATGATTCTATGATTCTATGGTTCTGTAATGTTCATCTCAGCGTATAGCTATATTAGGAAGGGTACTGGAGTCTGCATTTGAAAAAGGGACAATGAAAAGCGGAAGGAGTGCAAGAACAAAGATCCAGCTGGATATACAAATAAAGCTTTTTTTACAATCAGAACTTGAAGGGCTGAATCTACTGTTTTGATGAAAAGACGACTGATGTAACCTTGGTATATTTTATAAAATCGACCCTACTGAAGAAACAGTGGTTATGCAATGGCTTTTAAGTTACTAGGAAAAGATTTAACAAGAACTAATGTCTGGGCTCTGGCGAAACTAAATGAGGCTGGAAACAAGGTGTGTACTTATTGCTAGAAGATCATCGCCCACTAGAACATATGTCCATGAAATGTGGTGACTTCATTACTCCTCATATCTTTAAAAGAGGGGTCATTTTTCTTCATGATAGACTTTGGTCAGCCACAGGTGACAAGGGTTAACATTTAAGTAACTGCATGGCAGGTAACAGGTGTGACATCTAACAGGTGTAACAAGATGATCAGATGGTACTTCTGGCTTTTAAAAGTCTATGGGAAGAAATTAGATGAATAATCTAGTGCAAATACAAAACTGTATTAGCTGTTTTACTTTGTTCTTCCACAGCATAATATGAGCTAACCAGAGCTAAACAATTCAAGAGCTCTGTACAGTCTTATAAAATGGACTTATTAAAGAAAGTGCAAGCTCGTAGGACCATTTAGAAACCAACAGTGGGAGAAGCATGCCCCAGAAAACTGTCCCTCAATGTTTTGCTAAAGGCTTATCATTATGTACTTGCAAACAAGGACTGCAAAGGCAAAGGATGCAAACAACCTAAATATCCCTCCAGGCTTAGTTTTAATCTCCAAGAGTTTCACAGATCTTCCTTACCTCTTCTAAGACCTTCCAGTCTTACTTACTACAACCTACTGCTGCTCCTTATTGAACCTCCTGTTTCGGTTTCACAAGTGAAAGGTGTAAAAAGCCTCCTTCGAGCTTGTTGAATCTTGAGTTAGGCCTGACTGAACAAAACCATGCCTCATAAAATGTCTAAAATGAGACATTTTGCAAATGATCACAGTAATTTAAAACAGCCTATCCATTTGGGGGACATCCTAGAAGAAAAGGCAAACACAAAACCACGTGGGAGATACCCAGTTCCCCACTGATGTGTGAACGGCTGAAGCTGGAAGCACTAGTGATACTCTGTAGGAAATTACATCTGACCTGTTTGTAGCTATAAGAACCATCCCTTGACAGGTTCACACTGACTGTGCAAAGAAAGTGAACTGGTCATGAGAATATCAGTCCATGCTGACTACGTTTTGTGTTTGTGTCCGGGGGGGGGGAGGGGGTGTCAGGGGTTCAGGGGGGGCTGCTGGNTAAGAAGGGGAAACCCGCAGTGGGAGAGGAGATTGGAATGTGAGAGAAACCCCTGTGCAGACTGCAAGGTCAGTGAAGAAGGAGGGGGAGGAGGTGTGCCGGAGGAGGGAATGGAGGGGATGCCCGTGCAGCCCGTGGTGAGGCAGCAGGCTGTCCCCCTGCAGCCCATGGAGGTGAGCGGAGGAGCAGATGCCCACCTGCAGCCTGTGGAGGAGCCCACGCCGGAGCAGTCATATGCCCCCCAAGATGGCCGTGACTCCACGGTAAAGCCCGCACTGGAGCAGCCTGTGACTGAAGATCGGCCTTTGGAAAGGACCCACTCCAGGAAAGTTGGTGAAGGACTGTCTCCTGTGGGAGGGACCCCACGGTGGGGCAGGGGAAGAGTGAGGAGTCCTCCCCCTGAGGAGGAAGGAGCGGCAGAGACAACATGTGACAAAATGACCCCAACCCCCATTCCCAGTCCCCCAGCGCAGCTGGGGGGTAGAGGTAGAGAGAATCGGGAGTGGAGTTGAGCCTGGGAATGAGGGAGGGGTGGGGGGAAGATGTTTCAAGGTTTGGTTTTACTTCCTAATATCTTTGTCTGTATTTGATTTGTATTAAATTAAATTGATTTTGTTTCTTCCCCAAGTTGAGTCTGTTTTTTGCCAGTGACCGTAAGTAGTGAGTGATCCCTTCCTCTCCTTGTCTTGATACACGGACTTTTCTTTATAATATTTTCTCCTCATCATCCCACCAGGGGGGTGGGGTTGGGGGAGTGAGTGAGCAGTCTCATGGTGCCTTGTTGCCGGCTGGGCTTAAACCACCACACTACAAGAAGACCAACAATCAGAGTTTCATTCTGGAAGGATAAATGCAAAGTGAAGAAGAGATGAGAGCCAGAACCTATTCATAATCCACAATAAAGATCTTCTGAGAATCTACCCTGGACAAACCACACTGTCAAAGCTATAACTTTTCAGCAGTACAGAAATAAAAGCATGATTATATCCAGAGAGCTCCCTTACAGGAACAGGGCAGGCATTTCACAGACACCCCTCCTGACACTCCTTCTCCTCTGTATTTTAAAATAGGGAGCTGCACAGAGCACTTTTGTCCTTGGCTGGTATGTCATTAAAGAAACACTATGTCCTGCTCCCTCCACCAGGCTCTGATGATGCTATTTAAAGCTTCAGAATGACATGACTTAGCCAAGCACTCTGTGGATACCTTTATCTACTCATTTGGAAAGTGGAGATAAAATCCTGCACATGAGCCTTGAAATGTGGCTGGAAGCCACAGAGGCCACCCCAGCAGCACCCCACCCTGCTACCAAAACCTCGCCATGTAAACACAATACAGAGTCCTGTACACCTGGCACAAGTATGAATTGGGAGAAGAGTGGCTGGAGAGCAGCCCTGCAGAAAGGGATCAATCTGGGGGTGCTGGTTGACAGCAGGCTCAACAGGAGTCAGCAGTGTGCCCTGGCAGCCAAGAGGGCAAACCCCATCCTGGGGAGCATCAAACACAGCATAACTAGCTGGTCAAAAGAGGGGATTATCCCACTGTATTCTGTGTTGGTGCGGCCTCACCTTGAGTACTGTGTGCAGTTCTGGGCCCCACGACTTAAGGAGGATGTGAAAGTCCTTGAATGCATCCAGAGGAGGGCAACAAAGCTGGTGAAAGGGCTGGAAGGAATGTCCTGTGAGGAGCGGCTGAGGACTTTGGGCTTGTCTAGTTTGGAGAAAAGGAGGCTGAGGGGCGACCTCATGGCTCTCGACAGCTTCCTGAGGAGGGGAAGTGGAGAGGGAGGTGCTGATCTCTTCTCCCTGGTTTCCAGTGACAGGACATGTGGGGATGGTTCAAAGCTGCACCAGGGGAGGTTTTAGACTGGACATTAGGAAGCATTTCTTTACCGAGAGGGTGGTCAAATGCTGGAACAGGCTTTCTAGAGAGGTGGTTGATGCCCCACGCCTGTCAGTGTTTAAGAGGCGTTTAGATAATGCCCTTAATAACATGGTTTAACTTGGTCAGCCCTGAACTGGTCAGGCAGTTGGACTAGATGGTTGTTGTAGGTTCCTTCCAACTGAGATATTCTGTTCTATTCTGTTCTATTCTATTCTATTCTATTCCTTCTGCAACCCTTCTTCTGCAAAGAATTTTAACTTTGAAATGTAATCACAGATGGTTTTAGTAGGCTACAAATTGTAGATGCTGTACTGTTATGTACACTGAGAAACTCAATACAACCTAAACTTCATCTTCCAACCTAACCTTCTAAAAGTACTACAGCATAAAAAAAAAGAAATGCATGCATATATTGAGTAAGCTTTACTTACTTTGAGATATTTGTTACTTGCTGTAAAAATAGGATGGTCCTATTTTTATTATTGTTTTCAATATTACTTTGGTTAATAAAATAGATACCTATGAAGAATTAGGGAATTTCTACTGTCTGTTAGTAACTGAGAAGTGAATGCTCTGGGAGAAACATAAAACCTCATTTGGTCTGTAAAGTATTACTGTGTTTTATGTTATTAATTCAACCTAGAGCATGGGTTACCTGCAATGACCTTCACCAAAATAAGCTTTTTTTCAATGAACAAGTAAAGCATCTTAACCCTAGGGAACAAATCAGGCAGTGAGAGGCATGCAAGAGGAGCTGGAAGATCTCTGCTATGGATGCAAGCAAAGCACTCCTCTATCTCCTCCCTGGGAACAGTGACAGAAGCCCAGGTTAGACGACTTCTCATCACAGCACATTTGGCCCAAATGGGCAAATTACGCCATGTATGTTCATGTCTGTGCTGGATTTGGTGCAGAGCCAGTCCAAGAGAAATTACAGTTCAGGAGGCACAGACCCTCCTGCAGCAGCTTGCCATGCAGAAGGATGTACTTGCTGTAGCAAACCTTCCCAGAGATCTCTATAGGTCTGCACCTTTCTTGCCTTCTTCACAGTTGGCACAAGGCTCACAGCAACACTACAGTTAAAATAAATTTTTGCTATCTCAGGAGGGAAAAATAACATTCCTGGAGCAGGATATCCTCTTTCGATGCCCTACTGCAAAACACAGGATCTTTCTTCTTGCACCGAGACTGTGCAAAGCCCTTTGTCCCCCATGTAGGTGCCTCCTAATTCTGCAGGTGCCGAGCTCGTGCAAGACCCAGCCAACGGCAAGGGCAGGCGGAGCTGATGCATTCAAGGGCCTGCACATCCTTGCTCTTGTTTTGAGGGGGTTTAAAACCAGCCGAGTGTTGTTCCATTCAGCTTCTACTTCTAGTTACTACACTACTACCGCTCACACCAAGGGTGGGAAGGAGGATGGGTAGCCAAGAAGCAATGAGGAAGCACACAGAAGAGCTTGGCAGTCAAGCACTTCAGAACTTTATCAACACTCTTTTGCTTTCTCGGGTGATCTGGTACCCATGGCCTGTGTCTCCTCTGCCTCTGTCCAAAGCCTCCCTTGGTGGTGATTGATGCCCACAGGATGCCATATGACACGTGCCTTTCTTTCTCTAAACACTTTGCTACAATGTGCCATGTTTCCAGTCACAAACCTGGCCCACAGGCAGCTGCTTGCCTCCCCACCACAACACAAACACAAAATACAAGCTGAGTTAGTAAAATATGCTTTTAATGTGGTCTGCCCTGAACTTGTTAGACTTAAATATTTCAAACTCTTTCTCAAGGAAACTAGCACCATGCTCGTTATCACCTTAGCACCTTCCTCATGGCTGCCCATCCTCTGTACCATACGATGACTTGTACTCTGCTGTTGTAGCTGAATTGCAATGAATTGCTACAGTGAAATTCTTTGGAGAAATAAGTTTCTCGTCAGTCTCTTCTTTGTTCATCTGAGATTGCCATTTAGTGGGGTTGAGCAGGAATCCTTTGAAGCCTGCTGGCTGATCCTAAGGGAGCTTCAGTCTCTCAGCAGGTTAAGGGACACAAAAGCATAGTCCCTTGTCTGACATTATTTCTTTTTCTGCCTTTTCCGTGCCACTGCTGTGTGCAAGGCCTGCATAATGAGGTCTTCGTTATTCAGGATGTTGTATTCACCCAGCTGAACCAGACGGTCATACGCTTTCTCAGTGTATTGAATTGAATATGTTGAATAAGGGGAACAGCAGCCATAGAGATCAACTTTGCCATCTTCCATCTCTGACTCTGAGCGCTTCTGACCTAGGAGGAAAGGGTGACAAATCACTGCTGAGAGATGGGAGTTACACTGGTCAGAAGCAAGCAAACTCTTAACAGAGCGGGAGAAAGGAGATGTCTCTCCACAGAGAGGGTTCATAATCTAAATTATTCTTGTGAGTTTAAAAAATTTTTTTAAACAAATAATTCTTTTTCAAACTGACAGCTCAGTCCCTGGCTCAGGTGGATATTAGCTGCTTCACATGATGAGGGGAGAAAAATGATGATTATTCCTCTTACGTGGGTCTACACTGCAGTTCTGAGCTGTACCTGTGGCTCACATAGATACATCAAAGTTACCTGAAAACTATCTTATGGATTGAAACAGCACAGCCATGGCATCAAATCTCACCTGGTAAAAAAAAGTAACCTTAAGCAACAGAGAGGTTTGATGTATTGAAATGAGCCAACAGTGAAGTTCAAGGGTTGGAGTGTTAAATATACTCCCTTTAACAGGCTGGCGATGATGTCAACCTTTTTTTAACATGTTTGATTACTTACCTGGTGCTTTGTATTTTTCAAAGGTATCATTAATCAGTGGGAAAAATAGCAGTACTGGCGCTCCTGGAGTCTCAGCACCATCAAAGAGGTAACACTCCTTCAGGTTTTTCCTGTCTTTTTCACTCAAGTCCACCCTGGGAAAAGGGATTCCCTGCTCTGAGCAGTACTTGCAGGTTTGGTCCAGAGCCTAGGTCAATGAACAGAACAGTACTAAGACTTAAAGAGGATTTCAGGGCACAGGATTTCTTGGAGTCCAGTAACAAAGGGGGCATTTTCCAAGCTATCCGTGTGAAAGCTCTGAAACCCCTATTGGAAAGCACTGCATCATTGGAGAGAAGGTTTTTGTTTTCCCCGAGTTCTTAGCACAAAACAGTTGTATCGTACAAGAAAAACAAAAGAGAATATGTACAGCCTATAAAGGAAATATCAAACCGCAGCATTAAGCTAAAAATGCTAGTGGTTAAGACTTCTAGTAGGAGCAATAGAGAAAGCACTTAAGTGTTAAAAACTTCCAGGCATACAGCTGTTGAAGAAGAAATAGAGACTGCTTCAATTCCTCTCACCTGTGTCTGGGATCCTGCACTGTAATTTAAATGCAGGATGATGTCCACCTTTCTCTCTGGTTTTAAAAGTGGCATGATGCTCGTATTGATGAAAAATCCTGTATCTACCAGAGACAGGTATTCATCTGACTGTGTTAGCTGGTTGGGAAATGTGTCTAACACAGTATCTAAAAGGAAAGATTTTTCTTGCTGTAAGTGCAATAGTGCAAAACTGGTTAGCCTGTTTTCCACTCCTACACCATGACCACGGAGCCCAAACTGCTTACTGTCTTCAGGGAAGGGAGATTCGCTGTATCCCTTCTCTTCTGCCCTCCCAACTCCAGCCCCATGCAGTTCCGACCTGCAGTGGCAACATTCATAAAGGAGGTTTCTTGTGCCTCCCCACCGAGTGTGTCTTCAAACAAAGGGAAAACCACGATCAGGACCTGGTGCCCCTGCCTCAGGAGGTGCGTGCCACCAGCAAACCATTGGCATGGAGCTCGACACCACGCCATGCTACATCCCAGTGTGCCATAATGGATTGCTCTAACAGTGATTCTGCCCAAACATGGCCCTTGACCTTGGAGAATGAGTTTACTATCAAATCATAGAATCATTTAGGTTGGAAAAGACCTTTAAGATCATTGAGTCCAACCATCAAATCTGGGGTTTCATTTTGTTCTGCTTGTTTATTCTCTCTCCAGGCACACAGGTTCTCTTGCCTTTCCATCTGCAGAAGTGCTTGTTCTCCAGGTAGTCATTATGCATCTGGAACCCCTTTAGGAAGTTGTGCTCCTGGGCAACACAGGGGCGGTCGGTGAGAGCGCCGCGAAGAGCGCTGCCGAAGGGGCTGGGAGGGGTGAACAGGCGAGTCCTCAGCTCGTGCAGCTTCAGCGGTAGGTGGGGTTCCTCCTCTGCACAGGGAAAGGCTGTTAAATTCTACCTGCCTACAGCAAGGTCATTGCCCAAGATGTCAAGGTAAGTAATAAAAATCAGTGTTTTATTTATCTTAAAGGCCTAGGATAAAAGACTCAATGAGCACAAGTGACCAAATGAAAAAGAAAATAAAACCCTACTCTTACCAGCTAAGTACCATTTCTTTACACAGTTCAGACTTAGATAAAAAACAAGACCCAGTATCAGGCAGCCATAAAAATCTGCACCAGACATATGCACACTTGTGGAACAGACTGAATGCAAGCTTTGGAAAATGATAACTGTTGTACTTATTTGTATTACAGTAGCACCTACTTTATGTAGTCAAAATCTTTTTGCTTTATTAATTGTTTACAAATCAATCTTATTATTCCTGAACATTTTATGCCTCTGCCAAGATCACAAGACCAGCAATTTTTAAATTTTCTAATTGTGCTTTGCAGTATGAGACTTTGAATCCAGTTCCTTCCAGAAAGGCAATGTGACCTTTGAAGAAACACTCCAAAAAATGCCAGATATACTGTGCACATCTTACATAGCAGATGGGTGTGATGGTTTATCTAACAATAAATACACAGTAAGGAAGAAGTATGATAATTTACCTATATTGTTGATTTTGTCCCGGGTCCACCTGTGCCAGAAATCTTCTGATGAATGAGAGGAATTCCAGATATATAACACATTCAATGAAAATAAACTACTCCACATGCCTGTAAAAGGATAGAGCTTTCTAACTCAAACATTCACACATCATGGATCACAAAACTGTTACCATGAGATGAGATTAACAAGGTTTCTGCTTTTCCTTAGTTTGTTTTAAATGGATGATGTGTCATTTTTATTTGGCTGCTGTTTTTTAAACCTTATGTTGGTATCCAGTTTTTGTCTTATGGTACTTAAGGCTTGATATATATTTTAACAAATGGTGAAATTTTTGTGAATTAATATGACTTAAGGACCTTGGCTTTTCAGAAAAAAACCCAAATATCACAAGGCTTGTATAAAAAGAAAGGATGAAAGTTTGCAATCTCAGATATCTGATGGGGAATTATATTGATAAGGGTCTAACTACAATGTGATCTTACAGCCTCTGCATTTGTAGGCTTCCCTTTTTGAGAATAAGCCTGTTAGCACACCAAGGGATCAGTTTTGACCATGCATTTTTGAGCTTGAGAAAAAATGTCTTTGGTTATCCCTCAGGGCACAAGTTCTCACTGTTTTTTGGTTCAGGAAGTGCAAATGTATGCACATCCAGCACAGGCTTAGGCTAAAACAGTACAGCGTCTCCATCACTCTTAAGTGAAGTGGCCAGTTGAAGAGAAGTTTGCTTCTCAAACGAGTCACAAGTTGACAGCTTGTCTCTTTGTCTGGAAAACACGTATCCATGCTCTACTTCAAGCAAAAATGCTTCTGGGTATGACTATGCTGTTCTCCTGCCAGGCCTGCCCAGGCAATGTGGAGCCAGTGATGTGTGGCCAAAGCAGACTCTCTGGAGCTGAGGGGACCTGGCATGCCCAAACACAGCCTGATGCAGTGGGGAATCAGCCTGAAGGCTCATGTAAACTGTCTATAGGAAGCACACAAATTACTGACTACCTGTGAGACAGGCAAGAGGCTCTGCAGTTCACCCTTCTGGGGCAGCATGAGCAGGACTGTGGATTCCCAGGGACCTGAATTTTATTGTTGGACTGGAAGCAATACTATGTTTTTATTCAAAAGTAGCTTTAAAAGTGAAAAAAACTATTTGTCTGTCATTTTGAATTTTCTTTTTTACAGTAGACTGAAACCATTGTAGTAAGTATTAATTCAGCAATGAGATATTTATCCTCTCTGGTGAAACTGCCCTGTCAGTCATGCACCAGTGTTTTATCAGTGCTTAGTTTATATAGCTCACAATTTAAAAAAAACAAAAACAAAAACATAAAACAAAACTTGTTCCGATGTTTTTAAGAGCTTACCTTCTAAGAAGCAGATCCGGGATTCAGGGACCTTCTTCATCAACCGACCCATGAAGAACTCACTGCCAAAATCCTCAACACGAACAAAAGCTCCATATTTTTGCAATCCCACCTCGTAAGGGGTGAACTCCACCCATTCTGTGAAAAGGAACACAAAGAAGAGAACGATGTTTTACTACAGCCCCTTAGCTGTAGATACAAATGATGTTGCTATCATGGGAATGAAAAGAGTTAAAAATTAAAATAATTTCTGCATTTAAGTCTAATATTTCAGTCCAATAGCAGTGAGTTATAAGCATGGTACAAATGAAAACTCGTAAACATGAGGAGTCTTTGGAATATTTTTGAGTTTGTTGCATAGACAGTCAAACTTTCACCTGACTGCAAGGACTTTACAAGAACAGACATCAGCTGAGGTTCTGGTCTTTAAATGAGAGGCCTTTTTTTAGACTACCTAAAAAGACTGCCCCATGATTTACTAGCTTAAATATAAAGACAAATGATTCTCAGAAGTCTCACAATTACCTTTGAAATCCAGAGTGCTGTAGTTGTTCTTGACATTGACTGCAGTATAGATAGGCAATGGGTTCTGACCACGATCAATGGCCCGTTGCTGATCAGAGAGTCTATGGTTGTCTTTCTGTGATTCCAGAAATACGATTACACTGAGACGAAAATTAGCACAGGAACGTTTTCTCTGCATCTAAGCTTGTAGGGCAGAAAAATTTCTGCCTCTAATGTATAACGTGTGCTGGTTTTAAATTCTGAAATGTTCCATATTTTTCAAAATTCCTGTGAGCTTTCTGTTACTGAAATATCTGCAGGCATCCAATCTGATGCCAGATTATTTGATGACATGTTAGGATGAAAATGAAAGGAAATGATGAAGAGCAGAAAGCAATACTTTTGATATAAACCAGCTTAACGTGTTATGCTGCAAGTTTATGTAAGACCTCCCACATATTTCAAAAGTCTGCAGGTCCGTTTGTTAATACCTCTCACGGGCATTAAGATAATGTCTGTAAATTTGCTATTTCTAAACAAAATACTTGCAGAATATGCAAAAAAAATCTTAAAATATAATGTTTTTTCAAAATGTTAATCTTGGAGTTTTCTCAGAAAAACATATCCAAAATCTCCCAAGCAAGAATGCTGATTTCCACCGTGGTTGGGTATCTAAAAGACTGCCACCGAATGTTTTGGAAATGGCTGTGCATTTGCATACACACAGTCTCATAGCAAACTACTTCTCTCAGAACAAACAGGAAAATATCTTCTCCAGAAATTAATTTTCAGAAAATTGTAAGCCACTGTAAATGCTGCTTTATGACATACTGTACCCCATCATGCAACAAAGATTCCAGGACAAGCCCCCAGAGATCTATAAAAGAAGTTTTGCGGCCCTCTCTTTTCCGTTGACACAGCTGCTTTTTGTAATACTTCAAATACTCCAAGGAAAGGGAATTTATTTTGCATTTTGTCATATGTTTTCGAGCCTCGCTGATTTGCTCGTCAAGATCCTTTTGTGACCAGTCAACATCTCTGTACAAGTTTGACATCGTCCTAGGAAGAGGAAATATATATTGAAGATGGAAAAAAACACACCAAGGTTTGAAGTAGGCAATGGCTACATTTCATGTTTCTATTTTAAATTCTTGATTTGAAATTAAGTAAAGGTTTTCCATCTTCAGTTCCCTAAGAAACTATCATGTTCCCTTTGAAGTCACAGTCATTATCCCTGACAAAATGGCTTAAGCAATTTTCCATAAGCTGTTCTTAGAAAACACTTGTTTTAATGTTGTTGCACATTATGTGACTTTCTCCCATGAAAAGACTTTAATCTGTTAATTTTGGAAGAAGATCAAAAAAAGAGGACTGCTGTGAAGGTGTTATAGGTAGACTACTGCATGTCAGCCCCAGCCTACTTCAGCGCATTGGTGTCATCGGGAAGAATGCAGCCAAGAGCTGCCCAGTCTTACTTACCATGTAGTACCAGACAAGCCAGTCAGGTACGTGGCACAGTCCAAGACACTGAGTTTCTTGAGCCCCCGCAGACTGCCATACAGGGCGGTCAAAGATCTCATCCCTCCTCCTGTAGTCATGATGGCCACCACTGGGGTCTGTGCAGCACACAAACAGAAAGGGCTGGCGTCAGACGGTGGGCTGCGGCTGACTGTGGCTCTCAGCAGAGACCTCCTGCTACACCACACATGCCCAGACACAGAATTCTTTCCAAATGATTTCTACTGAAACATAAGCTACCATTTATTTTATAAAGGAGAACAGGAATAAAAGTAATGACAATTTTTGCTTAGATAACCGACACTTGTCTCCAATGTGTTCAACACAGCTGTTTGGTAAAAAAAAAACAAATGAAAATGCATTAATTCAAACCAAAAGAGACAATAAGAGAGAAAAAAAATCAGTTGTAAAGGCAGGAATTAAAAAGAAATCTCACGGGTCAAAGAGAGGAGGAAGGTTTATCAGCAAGGATACCAATCATAGGGTAAAGACTGTGAAAGAAGCCATTTCTGTATAAGGAATATCTAGCCTGGCTTGCAATGAAGGTGTAGCAGGAGAGTAGTTAAACTCAGCATAGCAACTGCAAACGACACAGAAGACAGGGTGATATTAGAGGTATGGGGCAGTACTGGAACTGTACATAAGTTTAAAGAAGAGAAAAGACAAGAAAAAAATTTAACTGGAAAGAAGAAGAGGTCCTATTATGCTGTTATGCCCCCACTGCTAAGTACTCATTAGATATTTTGAGTGTTTGCCCTACAGACCTCATGGTCCAGCAGATCTTGTTCCAGCTGCAAGACCTTCTTCAGAGCAGGAGCAACATAATTCCGCCTTTTGCATAGAAATTCTTGCTCCTGCACGCACAGGTCAAACCCTAAACGCACATCAAGTTGGTCTGGGCTGGAGCAGAGATCAGGAGAAAAGAATATTCTGTTTTATTATTGGTAGACAAGCTCAGAGTTTCCAATACAAGGAAATAAACCAGATCCACAAAGTACCGCATTTACAGGAGGAGCCTTTCCTACACTCCCAAGCAGGTATACAACGCTGCATGAAAGAATGATAGAAAAAGGGACTGCTAAATTTCTAAGCATTTATCAAAAGAAAACCTAAGGAAAGACATTCCTGCAGATTATTTCTGAGACATCTGCTGCCTGGATTCTCTCATACTTTAGCCTGCACTGAGAGCTGTAAGAAAAACTTCTCGCATTTGCCTTGAAGTAGGCAGCAAAATTTACCTACTTCATGATCAACAGTACCAGGTGATCAGCTGCACTCTTACAGAGTGTTAAAGAAAAGGTTAAAGACTGTCCTGAGCATAATGCCGACTAGCATAATTGGCTTGTAATATTATTTCTTCTATTTTATGCATATTTTTTAAAATTCATGTCTCATTATGGATTATCTACACGTGTTGTTAACTTTACACATATAGTTTGCTTTCAGCTCATATGAACTCCACATTACTTGGTCATACAACCTACTATCCTACTGTGAGTGCCTCCTCCCCAGTATAGAGCCAAGAGTGAGATGAGTTCAGCTAAGGACGAGTTAGCCTCCAAGAGTAGCCAAGTCTCTTACCAGTCTTCTGCCTTCACATATAAGCCAAATCCTTTATCCTGGAAAGCAAGAATGTGAACAGTGTAAGCATGACAGCCTGCTTTAGCACTCCTCCCCTGCAGCCCCAGGAGGAATTTTAGCCTGTGCCGTCCTAGCAATGTGGGTACGGAGCAGGAGCTCTGATTAATCCAGCAACGTATGTGAATTGACAGCACCGGTTTATTGTCAGAGAAGTTGTTCAGTAAAACCCAATGTTCTGTAGTGAATGTAACATCTGAGGACAACTGCTGTTTACAGAGGAAAGCGATGATAATATGTACCTTACCCACCTCTACTAACATTACCTCTCTTAGGCAGCCAGCCAGGCTGCAACCACACTACTCTTCTACACAGCAGCATTTGCTCCTCCCTTTCTGTGGCTTACACCCTGCAACAGCCGTGTTCCTTTCATTCTGTATGGATTTTTTTAACCATGAATCTAAAAGTGCTTTGCAAAGCACAGTCAGCATCAGCAAAAGACTGCCGCTACCTCAGTTCGTTCAGGTGCCCCACTGCCGTGTTTTTAGCACGAAGTGTTTAGCATGAAGTAAGATCATGATGGAGCAACAAGATTCCCTGTATTCCCACACCCATTCAAAGAGAACAAGGCACAACCTGGCCTTATCACCTAAAGACCTACCACTGTTAGATTGTGGCATTTTTGTCACAGGCTTTTACCATCAGAAAGTACCCTGGTAATCGTCAGGGGGATACAGAATTCCACACTCAGCTTTCTCAACCTCTCCCACAAAAGAGCAGGCACTCACCTCTGCTAAGATCATGTTTTGTCCACTTGGAAGGGAATGAAGTTCCACGTTTGCAGAGCCTCTATCACACACACAGGAGTGCTGAAGAAATACAAATAGATCCAAATTTATATTGTAAGGAATGTTACTCTCTTTCCACAATGCAAATTAATGTTACTGTTTATGGTGCATGTTACTCTACATGCCATTACTATGTTTTATAAAGTCTAGTCATAACATACAAAAGAGGGAGGTTGTTTCTTCCCTGGTAGCGTAACATCCAGCGTTGGCTGCTTGTATCTGGCATAGTGGAATTTGGCAGGAGAGGAGCTGAAGACCAGATCAGATCCCAGCATAATGTCTTGTGTGCCCTCATAAGAGCCTTGCACTTTAAAGGAGAATTCTTTCTCTAAGGAAGTGACACAAAAGCAGGCACAGAGTAGTTTTCTCATCAAAATTGGAAGCAAAGGTTCTTACAGTGTTTATCACAAGGCTGTTCTCATGTTCCGGATTCATTGGGTATTTTTTCATTCTTACATTAAACCAATTGCCTTCATAGTATTAGCACATCAAGATTTAAAAATAGCTGATGCAGAAATAACCTCACTTGATAAAGATTTCTTCTGCTTTTTCTTCTTCTTCTCAACCACCTGAACTTCCAAGCTGCAGATTTTGCGAGACTGTAAGAGACACGAACAATAAAATACCTCATGGCAAGGAATTTTCCAGTCTGAGATTCTGTTTCCTAGCCTAAGCTCCTACTGATGATGATACGAATGCTATACAGGTGGTGCACTTTCTCCTGAGGAAAACATTTTCTCGCAACCATGACCTCGATTTCAGATGCTGGCTGGAACAGGAGGAGTCTCTGAGAAACTGGACGCAGCAAGGGCAAGGCTGGGGGTGCAGCTTGGCTGAACAGGGCTCGCAGAGGGGAGAAGGTAAGGGCAAAGTGAAAAACAGCACTCCCAGGATGCTAACAGAGATGCAGAGGACTGACTTAAACAAAAATAATGAGGAAACAAAGCTAAGAAGTGAGCAAATGGCATGGTGAGGAAGTCCCTGTGTAAAAAGCGCGGTTATGAACGCAGGAAATGACATGTGCCTGGGACAGGACAAACCCTGACGCTTTGGCAATAAGGGAATTCAGGAGGAGTGATGTCCAAGGGAGAGTTCACTGCTGCACCAATGTCTCAGACCTAAACCACTTCCATGTGTTGCCTTTGCAACACCAGAGGGGTGCTAGCATGGGGGACCTCCCTGCTGTTCCAGCCACAGCCTCTCCACAGGTGCCATCCACGAGGCTGTGTCGTGAGGCAGATGAAGAAGTGGGAAATCACAGTGTTTCAGTGCTGGCTTTGCTCAGTCAAAGGGTATGTTGGCCTGATGACTATGAGTCAAGTGAAAGAAGTGCAGCAACACGACAAGAAAGATGACAAAATGTAACACTCACCACTACTACTCCATTAGTAATGATGGTTTCAGGAGGGCCTGAGCTAGGAAACAGAAAGAAAAATACATTTTTAATAACTCAGTATAATTACAGTATAACTCATGAGACACACCCTTCTCCTGATTTTCCTCTTGCTTATTTTTAGCTATGTATTGGATTTGAAAGAGAAGTCCCAGGAGACTTGCGATACAAGTTTCGTCACTCAACTCTNAAAAGGATACTGCAGGGCCAAACCATGTAGTGATTTTATGCTGAGGCCCAAGCTGAGGCTGCAGATGGTTTCACGGAATCCAGTCTGTTAAAAATTGCAGTTTGCCGGAGGATGAGACAGAAAGGGCTGTAGATCAGAAATCCAGTGTGTCATTCCATGCTGTGCTTTGAAGGGAGGTGAACCTTCCTGCTGATCTCAAAGACAAACATGTAACAAAACAGCAGTCCCAGTATTAAATAGTATTCATTACACTAGGCAAAGAAAAAGTTTTAGGGTGTTCTCCCTGTACGGCTGAAGTTTGTGGGAGGTCATCCTGGCACGCACCAATTCGTCACACAGCTCATAGCACAGATTCCTCGGGAAATAGTGTTCATCATCAGCATCATCAAGGAATGATGTACATTGGACAATTAGACTAGATTATTTCATGCCTCTGAATTGCTGTTTCTTTTTGCTGCAGATTACGTTGCATTTCATATTTACTCACATATTATCCAATGCAAATCCCACCTTTAGCTCCTCTTGTCTCTGGAAAACAAAGGAAAATGGTTTTGGCACTAGTCTACTGGCAGTTCTCATAACGGAAGTTCTCACTCTCACAATATAGGTATGTATGCACTATTTGTGACTGGCAGAGCATGTAAAATAGAGGCACGCACTGCCTCACATCTGTGTGTCTTGAGCCTCAGGATTCTTTATTGATAGGAAGTTTCTGGATGGCTGTGATAGCAGTTGTTAACAAAGAAAGTAGTTGGCTTGCCTGCTTCTGCCTGGACACAGGGGACAGAGCCAGGCAGAGGTGCTGTCTCATGCCAAGTCTGCCAGCGAGAGAAAGAGGGTCTGCTGAGGTGAGCAGCCAAAGCCTTCTGGTGTAAGGAGGGGAAATGGTGACATGCAAAGCAGCTGTGGAGGAGGACAACCACTTTGTTTGGCAATGTGTTGAGGGCATTAGGGCAGAGGTAAATCTGACATTAAGGCCTGGTCTGTGGGGTGGTGGTGAAGAGTATAATCCCTACGAGGAAGAAAGCACAGGAGAGAGGAAAACAAAGGTGGGGACAGAAGGGATGATGAACAGAGAAGTGAGATCACACTGAAGGTTACTTAGTTGCTCAAATTACCTATTGCATTAAAGACACCAAAAAGTTATTAATATAGGACAAAAAAACTTATGAAGGCCTGAAGAGTATGAGCTCTTACTACTGTAGCTGTGCAAATGCAGTAATGAAAGGCTTGGATATGGCACCTGTAACCACCCAGACAGTAATGAGCTGGGTTACAACTAGCCAAATGTTTTTATTTTACCAAGGGCTAGTGGAAGTCCACACACTGCTCCTCTGGTATTTTGTAGAGAAAGAAATGGTCAAATAAGGCATTTAAAGACAAAAAACTGCAGAGTGGAGTCTGGGGGTGTGTATATAAAGGTAATTAATCCACTGAATGGTGCATGACAGATGCACAAGAGAGTGGGAGGGAACTGGAAAAGGAGAGGGACAGACAGAACATACCAGAATGTGGGACGTACGACTTTCAGAGCCTCCCTGGACGTTCAAATTAGGAATATTTCTTGTTGCCAAGCGAGTGGCATGACACCTTATTTAAACATCCATGCCACAGTTCATAATGAGCAACTAGTCTGGTTTGACACTTGGTTCCGATCACAGAGTTATTACTTCCTAATTACTAGGTTAAGTAACAAGTTATGACAAAAAGCATCATGTACTGGCGTGGACACAGTCCTTGATCCTTGGTGGGGGCAGACTCAGCGAAGTCACAATTTTGCAAAGACATGTGAAGTTTGTGAGCCTCTGTGGCCAATACCAAACACTTCAGTGTGCCTACAGATCCAGGCATGAAGAGGCTTTCCCATGTCAGAGTGAAAGACAACTCCCTTTTATGTGGCTGGGCAGTCCATACATGAGAAGGAAAAAAAGAAAGATTTTGCAAATAACATTTTAGACAGAAAAGCTGACAAACACGTTCTTTCCAACCTATTCCATTTCTTATTTCAGACCTCACCTGTGAATCACTCTTGAAGTGCATGAACACTTGCTCTCCCAGGGAAAGTTTGGCTACATCGAAGTACACTGTGAAGAGGTGGTCATCTTGAGTAGCGATGTCCTTATCATAGAGCGCCAGCTCCAGCACATTCTGAGAAGGGAAGGGAAGGACTTTAGAAATTTGTCAAGTTTCATTTGAAGCAGGAGATCCTGGGGACAGCTGTTTTAGTCAGCTGTTGTGAGGAATAGGAGGATGTAAAGAAAAAGAGCAGGAAAGGAAGGAGGTGGAGGGCAAATCAACTCCATGTAGGCATCTGCCTACGAGGAGGAATGAGAGGAAATCACAGACATCTCAAAGGTCATATTCTACCCATGGCTGAGAGTTTCTTGTCGTTCACGGCATGGAAAACCATCATAAAACTATGCGTAATTCTCACATCTTTCTGCATCTTTCCTTGCCTCTTGAGAAAATTACTTATGTCCCCTTTGCAAAAGGATAAAACCTGGCAGTTGCTCCCTAGGCCCTGGTTAACAGGGAAGTCCCAGCTCAGTACCTTGACCTGACTCTGGATCCTGAAGTAGAAGGTTTCATTCCAGACTGGATCTTTGCAATTCTTGATGGTTTTAGTCTGAAATTTGTCTGTTGAGGCAGTTGGCAGCCACAGGCTCACATAGCAGTCAGTCTGGCTTACTGTATGTTAAAAAACACAAACACAAACACAACTAAAATAAGGATTTGCCCTGGAAGAAAGAATGAATTGGACAGCATGAAGCTTTGCTTTCAACGAGAAACACTATGATAATGATGACATATTTGTCCAACATAAACATTACAATTTAGGTAATAGGAATGAAGAAAAAAGAAGAGGGACATGATTTGTCTCTGAATAAATATGATTAGAGATATAATAAATGCATTAAAACCAAAGGGTTTTCTCCTCCTTCTATGTCATCAAGCAATCAGCTTAGCCCAGGATAAAATAATTCAGGACAACCACAGCACCCTATATCTGCAAACGTTAAGGAAACCCAGTGATAGCTTCTATTTTAGCCAGACAGAAAATTTTTAAAAAGCCCAAAACATAGAAAAAAAAATGCTCCTTGATTTGTGCATAAGTAAAACTATAATTTTCTATTATATTTCAGTTGCAGGCCATCAGAAGTGAACCCACAAAATGTAACAACACATAATGGGGTTTTATCTGTGAAAGCTGGTACACAGGGAATCGGGGTATAGTAATTTGGATTACTTAGCCTTGAGAAAGCTTTGAGTACAAGTTAAATTTGAGATAAGGCTACTCCATTTTCAGTCTTTGCTCCATTATCCCAACCCATTTGTGTCCTTTGTTACATAAATATACTCCAGAGGAAAACACAGGAGATCTTTCCACATATCTTGCTTTCAACAGACTGCAGAGCTTTCCCTACTCCCTTTGGGGATGCAGAGAAATATGCGCAATAGGTACAGCTGTGACCTTATAGAGTTACCTCTGCACAGAACAGGGCTGACGCAAAGAAAAGCAACACACTGTGTTCATTGCTGGAACCAGCATGCCAGTGCGAGGACTTTCTCCATCCATGGAAGAAGTCTAGAAAACACCTTTTCTTGGAGCAGGACTAGCTAGTACCCCATGAAGGTTAAGGGGACCGTACAGAGCACTACAGATACTTACAGACATCTGCCTGGTGGATATTTCTTGCTCTTATGACTCTCACAGTCAGTAAGTAACACAGAGATGATTCTATCTGCGGGGGGGGAAAAAGCCATACAAAAGACAGGAATGAATGCTAAAGGTAGAGAGCATATTTAGAAGATAGAAATGATCAAGAGAGAGAAATACCCAAATATCATTTACTGGGACATAACTGCCCCTCTTGAGCTGACCTCACCTCCGACTTTTTCTTGTGAGAAGATTTTCTCTAATTTTGAACCATGTAAACTCTTTGCTTCTGGAGTTTCTTTGCACTGTTTTGCATAAGAAGTACAAACACAGTGTTTTACGCCTGATAAGAAACTCTTGTTTGTTCCCTTTGGCTTCCCTCTTTCATATTAGCTCATGTCTCCAACATTAAGGCCTCATGCTTGACTTCTCAGTCTCTCATACTGCTGTTCAGGTCTCATGTCAGAGCCCAAACATGAGTCCATATCCCTTCTCCTTTTGCCATAAAATAAACAAATAAATACCATTAATCTCCATTCCCACCTAACCTTTTATTTCTACAGTCACAGAAAGGGGGAAAAGACACAGTATGTTGGAATATAAATCAGCAGGAAAATTTTGCTCCAAAAATTCTAAAATGGAAAAGGCATTTAGTGCAACTACAGGGCCACAGACAGATAGCGATACCACCTGCTCACTCCATCTTACTGCAAAATGACTATAAAAAGACTATTGTCAGTCCTGAAGTGGCATTAGCATAACACTGACCTCATTAGTCCCACTGAGAAGGATGTGTGACGCAGGTATTGCTGGAAAGGAGAGCAGGACTTTTGCTCTAGTTGGTCTGTCTGAGCAAAACAATTTGGTATGTACTGTGTTAATAATGTGCTGTGCTTACTGTCCATAAAAAGTGAAGTGCAGCAATATTCACGGGCTTGATGGAATATATGTCTGTGTGAAGTCTCTCTTAATGTTTAACCTGAGTGTATTAATGCATGCAGCCAGGGCTAATGAATATATGTTGTTGAGATTGAGGGCAGTTAGCAAGTAGGCTAATGAAGAAACAGGTAAAATTAGCCTCCAGGTAACCAAAGCACCCCGTTCTAGGAAAAGGCACCAACAACCCTTGTGCTGTTTAGCTGTGCAGCAGGTGACTGTGTGTGCAAATCAACGATGTCAAACCACTGCTAAGAGTCCAAAGAGTAGCTGTGGGTAAGACCATCAAAGGCACTTGTATTCGTGTCTAAAACCTAACTCCTAAGGCACAGAAATGAGGCAGCTACAGGTGGAAAGTGTTCAGTAATTACAGAGCCAGTAACTGGTGCTGCCAGTGGCTGGCTTTGGAGAAGGCACTTTCCTGGAAGGGCTCAACCCATTTTCAGGGATCGGCTCCCCTGGAGCCACCTTCGTGGCTCATGGTGATCCCAAAGTTCCAGGGAAGGAGTGCAGATTGAACAAAGTACTCAGGCATGTGGATGTGCCCTGTCATAACCGGGGAGCCTTGGCTTAGCCATCACGGAGGTATAAATAACAAATGGCCAAAATCTCATCAGTGGTGCCCATCAGAGTTGCTTAAAAGGTTTGAGAGGTTTGGTTTGTTCTTCTGAACCTGCTGTGATCCCTGCAGTGTAAAGAGTTGCGTTTTAGGGAGTATTTTCTCATCTTTGGGTTTTCCATTCAACTAATCAACAGAAAGGGGTGGCAATTCCTTAACCTGTAAGCACAACACTTGTTGCTCAGCAACTTAACTCAGCTTGAAACAGAACAAGAGAGAGTTCTTAGTTATTACTAAATGGCCTTAAACTGGAGAGAACAAGGTCAAAAAACTTTTTCAGCACATCTGGTCCTCTCATTTCCTAGAGGAAAGATTCGTATAATGTGTCTGAAGTATCCTGGAAAACTATTAGGTTTTTGTAGAGGTAAGAAGAAGGATTAATCCAGAAAATCAGGCTTTGAAAATTCACTTCAAGATTGTGCCGTACTCTTTATGGGAGTAAGTGGCACAATTTCACAGCTATTACTACCTACACTGGCAGTAAATTTGCCCTTCTTTAGTAAGACATATGAAGCAGAAAGCCTATTCCAACCCAACCTTTTAAAGACATTAGTCTTGTTAAAACAGGGTTCATTTCCCATGTGCCAAGGATAGAAAATGGCACTAGGACTTTAACGTGAAGCAAGACTGCCTAAGTGAAGTGATCAAAACGATAAGCAGGATAGTGTTTCACAGAGGAAGCTGGATGGGTTATGGTAGCTAATTAGACTGTTTGGCAGATGCTGAACTTTATCTGTTCTCAACCAGGCTCCACCCAGCAGAAAAGTCTCTTTTACAGCTTTCTTTTGAATTTTTCCTTTGCAGTACCTTTGTAACAGGAGTCCACTGTCCCCCATCAGGATTCAGCCGCATAGTTCCTTCGCTTAGCCGAGTGGTTTGAGTGATCAGCTCCTGCAACAAGAAGTTCCGACGTTACCCCTGGAAAAACCATCCTGTCTCTTAGAAGCAATCCTCATAGGGAATCGAGAACTGCAGAACAGCAGTGGATGGGAGCCCATGGTCAGTGCTGGCCGTAGAGCCTTGGCAGGTACAGGTGTTTCCTACTGTGCCCGGTGCCACTGCCTGCACCGTGCTTGCCCCAGTAAGTCTGAGCAGAGGTGTAGTAGCCAGCAAAAGGTCCACCCTTTGCATGACACACGGGGAGGGAAGGCAGCTCTCAGCCCTGGCTGTTAAAGGAACAGCAAATCTGTCTCCTGTAAACACACCCTGTCATTAATCTTTCACCTTGAAGCACATTTCCATGCTGCTTAATACTTATTCTAAAGTTGCATATATCCTGTCTCTAAAATGAAGAAAGCCCCTAAATGTACAAAATGCTCCCTTTGTAAATAAACTCTTGCTCCCCAAGTAGTTTTCACTTCCTTCCTATGGTTTGCTATCTTTTTTAGATTTCAGTAATGAGTTCTTGAGGCAGTGACTTTCTTCATCCCACACAGAGTCATTTCTAGTCAATGGTAGGTCAAGAAAGTGGTACCACCTTTGCATTATGTGCAGCATAACCAGCTGAGATCCCAGATGCCTTGCTTTGCTCTGCACCCTTCTTACCTGAGACAAAATGCCATCTTGCTCCATTGTGGTCGCTGTCACAGACACGTCCAGTGTTATCTGTGGCAATGCAATTTCACATCTCCCAACTTCCACAGACAACAATAGTTTCAGTGTCCTATATGCAGGTGAGCAACTGTTTTATAAACTGACTCAGAGCCCCACCTCTGCCTGATTTCTTAAACCTAGTTATTCCCCTCCCATTTTCTTATGCTAGGAAGCTGAATCCTGTGGTCGAATAAGTAGGCAAAAATACCTTTGCCTGTACAGTAGGTGGAAGTATGCTGTTTGAGTCACTTTGTCCAATACTGGCCAATGGCAGGTTTGTAACTAATAGTAAGAGAAGGATGCCCTTTTATGTGAGCACTGAATTTTCACTTAGCAAGATCTCAAAGCCTACAGAAATACATACTCTGCAAGAAGATGCAGCAACAGCACATTAATTGGATTTAGGTTGTCTGTGACAGTAAGCAGATAGCATAAAACAGCTAATGAAAAAAAAAAGACAACACTATTGCACTCAAACTAAATTGGCTCTTGCAAAAGCCAGTTTAAGCCTTTGTGTACCACGCATCCCTGCAATCCCAGGTCTAGGTGTGCAGAGCAGACACACTCATGTGGTGGTTTGTACCTACTCAGCCTTGGTCCAGCAGGACTGGATCTCTCCTCAGGTTGTTGTATTCTTTCCCCTTTCTTTCCTATGGCTCGTTATTATTATTTTTGTTTTGACAAAGAGTCCTGAAGCAATGAGTTTCCTTAGCTTAGCTCCACCTCCTGTGAATACTTCTGCACCACTTTCCAGCTGAGACTGATTCTGGCTGTAATCTAGCTGCATTTAAACACTTGTGTCTGACCCAATGAACACTGCCAGCCAGGGGCAAAACTCAGCACCGACTGCAGGCTGCCCTCTTCACTGTCCTCGGCATACCTGCGAAGCCACCGCCACGGCAGGGCACCTGCATCTGCCCCTGTGAGCACCCAACTGACCCCTATGCCATTGAAACCAGCACGGGTCCCAACTCACTGGAACAGGATTAAAAAGGGCAGCCAAAACCTGTTGTATATTCAGCAGGTCGTATCGAGTTAAAATCTCTGGGGCAAGGGAATCCTTTGGCTTCCCTGCTTTCCTGGTACATTGTCTATGAGCAAAAAGTTAACCATTCCCTGAGCATTCTTGAGCTTACTGGTTAGATGTTGCTACCAGCCAGCACAGTTAACCTTTGCACATTCCCATGCAAAATAATATCAACAGTCATCACGGTCAACTTTGTAAAATAAATTTTTGCTGTAGGCTATGTTATTTCACAACATCATGAAGAGTTGTGTCTACATACGTGGCATGTTTCCTCCGTGTGCCAGCTGCAATGATGTAGCTTGATGAAATGCATTTTTCATTAGGTCATAGAAAACCCTTGGCAGCATCGGCATCTTTCAGTCATAGTTAAAGGCAGTGCTTTATTACAACATCTCCTTGAAGGGCTAAGCTATAAACCAGACTGCTCACCAGGACTGGGGCTCTGAGGCTGTCGCTCCCACAGTCCCAATGGCCAAAAAGCTCTCATTTTCACAAATAACATTTGCAATCCACATCAGAGACAGCCCTTTTGGGAGGGAGGGACCATGGCTTGCTTTGTACCGCTGCAATCTGTCTCTGATACATTCTTTTATCCACGATGCTCACAGCAAATATTTTGGTATAATCTTATGCTCTTTGCAGAGACAACAACAGTTTTGTTTTCCTGGAACAAGGAACACACTGTGAAGCTGGAGCATATTACTGAAATGCCTGAATATGTGGAGCAAGGCAGAATTTTCATTTTGTGAACAAGCCTTTATTGTCCGGTATTGTATACACAAAATATTTGCATGTAAATAACATTTCTTCAGAGCTGGAGGTTGCATGAGTTTATGGCCAAAACCTCCATTTATTTTTTCACACCAGGGATTTCAGGTTCAAACGGATGCAATTCCCAGGGTTAACATAGCACCGTATTTCTGATTATGACTAGTGAAACTACTATAGAACAACAAAAAAAAACACCCAGCAGAAGTGCATATTCATTTAAAATCTAAAGAGTTTCAAATATTAATATTTATGCTCTGATCTTTAGGCTTGCAACATCACGCTACAGTTGCAGAAAAAAGTAAGGTTTGGTTTAACATCACAAATCACAAAAGTATTGGCAAAAGTCATTGTGAACCACTTTGTAAAGATAATCTGTCATTGTTTCTTGCCAAAATGAAAATCCTTGGAGTGTCATTTTGCACCAAGCCAAACATGTTATTTGGCTGTAAATGAAACCTGTTATTTTCAGGTTGGGTTCCCTGGGCTGACGAGGTAGGCGGTCTATTAAAAAGAAGCTATGTTTCAAAACAAAGATGTTTTGTAAAATATTAATGTGAAATGTTTCAACTTACCCAAGCATTTTCCCTGGTTTATTTTAGCCCCATATTATAACACCTAGTTGATAGATTTTTTTTTTCACTGAATAGACCTGTGTTCAAAATTTTCCCAGTTGTCATTAGGACACAAAACTTACTGATAAAAAAAAAATATATGTATTTTTAATTTGACTTGCTCCTGGAATGCAAAGGTTGTTATGGATTTATAATTTTTACAGTTCACCCTCAGCACTTTCAGCAGTTCAGAAAAGATACTTTCCATAGAAGAGAAAATGAAGAAAGTTTAAAAATGCAAACCCACAACAAATGTTATTGGTGGCTTTTTGCTAGATCCCATGGAGGGTCTGTTCAGACAGTACTAAGATGGCCTTAGTTGTTGCAGACTACTAACTCACTCCTGTTTGTCCACAGAGTTTGAACAGGCAGAACTAAACAAATAAGCATTTTTGTTGATGAGCATATGTCCTAAACTGTCTAAACAAATTGCATTGAGTAAAACAACAGTTTTCATTGTCCAGTAGAAGTAAAATATTTTCATTTCAAACACTTTATAATTTAAGAAAAGAAGTTTAATATGAGAAGTAACTCAGCTGGCAAAAAAAATCCAGGGTGTTTTATTTTGAAAGCTTCAAAATAAAATGTCGACTTTTTGATAAACTGTCACAACAATCAAAAGTGACATGAATTCACAGGAAATTTTGATGTGCCCAAATTACGCCTTTCACTTTAAAAAAATTTTACGTGAAAAAACCTTACGCCACTTCCTCCTAAGTTGTTCCTTCCCATCTATGTATGATTCATTCACAGCCCAAGAGAGCCTAGAAGGTGGACGCGATTCGTGGGGCTGGCTGTGTGCACACACTTGTCCCTCTTACATTTCCAACCTCTGCAGCTGCTCTTCAGGACACCTGCAAAACAGCGTTGACCCAGGGATCCAATACGAGCTTCCAGTTGAGTCTCAGGTTTTCTTCATTTTCCAGGGTTGGATGCACCACGTGTTCCACGAAGAAGAATTGTGGGGAGCAGAAGTTTATACCCCCTTCTTACGGCCTGCAGGTGTGTTGGCTGGGTTGCATTACTGTAGCACTGTGGTGGTAAAAAATTATTTTCCTATATGTCATACATTATAATAATTTAGGCCTAAAATAACACTATTTTTTAAAATCTAACAAGTAGTTTAGTAAAGAGTGTTCTACAGACAACCTTAATTTAGGGAACAAAGCATATGTAAAAATTTCCCAGGCAATGTCTTTGCCTATAGAGGCCACTTCTTGGGGATGGAAAAAAAACCCAACAAACCACTGAGCCACCTGGGCTAGTTTCTTTCTGTAGTGCAGAACGGCCAGTGTTCAAAAAGCTATGTCCCTTCTGTGTCCTAGAGCATGACAGAAGATAGGGGCAGTTGGATGGGTGATTAGCACATGTTTTGTCTCCTCCTTTGCATCGCTATCTGCAAGGCCTGCATAATCATCTGTGAGTTGTTCAGGATGTTGTATTCACTGAGGTTCAGCAGCCGGCGGTAATTCTCATCAGTATACCTGACCGAGAACATGCAGTAGGGGGAAAAGCGACTGGTCAAATCAAGTTGTCCTTCCTCCATCTCTGAGCAGCATCGCTTGACACCTGGAGAGAAAGAGAAGTTGCTGCTGTGACATGGTATTTATCTCAGTTGGTGACAAGCTGTCCACAGCAGCCCAAAGAGGGGGACTTTTCTCTGGAAGAAAATTCATAGGGTTTAAATGCATGAATAATGCAGGTCATGCACCCGAACCCCTAGTCAGGAGAATGTTGGGTGCCTGAAATGATGAGAGCAGAAGGGAGAGGTGAAGGATGGTATTGCAATGGTCATCTACAGCTTACTCCTAAACATCTGTCTCATTAAAGCCATGGATCAGTCAAGGATATCAGCCTGAAAGGGCACTCCGCTAGCCACTGCGGGTGCACCGCAGGTCTTACCCTGAGCAGCTGGGACCTCTACGAACCCCGGCTGAGGGAGGTGACTTGCTAGTAACAGAATAGAATTTAAGTGAGAAAGGAATAATAGAAATATATAGAAAATTAAAGTTCCTGCAATCCTGAATGCAGACTCAGGGGGCCTGCCACCAGGATCCATCTCTGCCTTTCCATTTCTTGCATCTCCCCAATTCCACAAAAGCAGAATTTTAGACTTTATCTCCCTGCTACCAAGGAGCAAAGAAAATGCATCCTAGTAACTGGCACTAAAGGAGAGGAATATAAAGCAGGTGGCCTGTCAGAAAAAGAATGACAGGCCCCAAGCACAGCACAGTGAGCAAAATGACCCCTGGGCTGATGCTGTACCAAAAGGAGACACGCTGATCTTGACATTGCGGGAGTTCAGCCTGAAAGCTAGGTTCTTGCTCCCCCCGGCCCCGTTCATACATGACACTATGCCTCCTCAAGTGTAGAATGAAATCCCTGGACAACAGACAATATATGCAGGGGAAAATAATCTGAGAGCTATACTTTTCCAGGAAAAAACTTTTGCAATTAGCTAGCCACACTTTATGTCACAAATGGGAGAGAGATGAAGGTAAACACCATCTGGAAGACAAGGGCTGTGTCTGTCCTCTTAGGGCCACAAGGATGACATGAATGAACATAGTAGCTGTGGCAGGGAAGGGGAAAACAATTTTAGTTAGCTAAAGTGCTCCCCCATGAACCCAGCCAGCAAAGATAGTCAGCAGCAGAGAAAAAGGCTCCTAGTCAGGGAAGCAGGTAGTGGTGTCTTTTGTTTAATGCTTTGCCATCACTTGTAACTTACCAGGTGCTTTGTACTCTCGGAAGGTATCATTCACAAGCGGAAGAAAAATCACGATCGGACATCCTGGCAAATCTGAATCTTGGAAGAGGTAGCACTCCTTCAGATTTTTCTTATCTTCATCAGTCAAAGAAATTTTGGGGAATGGGATTTTCTGCTCTGAGTAGTATTTGTACGCCTTATCTAGAGACTGGATTGTCACAGAAATAGTCAGCACTGGAATTCAATTTAGTTGTCTTAAAGCCCCCAAACTCTTATCTAGTATTAAGGTTTAGTGACTCAGAGCCATAAGGTGAGTTCCTTCTTATCAAGGGTTGCTCTACACGTCATTACCACACACAGTAACCAGAATGCTCATCACAAGCTGTAAACACAATTTCAGAGTTAGAGGACTCATCCAGGACACTGCTTTTAAAAAAACGGAAGCAATTTGCAGAAGTTTAAGGTAAAGCATGTAGTTTTAGTAAATGAAAAAGCCTGTGTTTAATGTATTGTATAGAATTAGCTAGAAAATAAAACCACAGCAAGAAAATGTTCAAGGTATCTTATTATGTGCTTGGAAGCCAGAAGATAAGACAGTTAAGTTTGAATGTGCAATTATGTCTGCCTGTGCAGGCACTATGGCCACCATGTTAACCGAGATTGATATTTTACTGAGAAAGTCTGGAGTACTAGGCTATACTGTACCTTTCCCCTGAAACGTTTAATACGGTATCATGTCCTACTATGTACTGTTATTTACTCTGCACTGTCTAATGTTGGACACTATCAAATAGGAAACAGATTCTACTAAAGCATTTAAAATTGCAGCAGCCTTTCTTCACAAAATTAATCTAGGCAATGTATGAGGCTGAAATGAAACTTCATTATATGTATGTCTCATGCATCATAGGGCTTATTAACAGTAGCACATGTGTTCTCATTCACAAAAAATAATTCCACTTAAGTGGGCCGAGATGCTTAATAGCAAGTTTCTAACTAACCTCAGTTTCTGAGACATAAAGACCCAAACTTCTTTTCTGCAAGGCCTTATAGACAGCTAATTAACTTTATCTCCATGAAACTGGAGTTTCTGCAGGAAGATGCTTGTCATTGAATTTTCCCAGTAACATCTTACTTGTCAACCCAGAAATGATCTGCCTCTGACTATCCACTTTCATATTCTAACTTAAGTCAGGAGAAACAGCTTCTTCATCTTTAAGCATATTCCTGTGCCGAGTCTGGAAACCTGCTTGATTCAGCGTAAAGCAGAAGAGGCTCTTCCCAGTATTCTGGAAGAGACCACGCTGATGTCCTCTTGAATAATTCAACATGTTCATAAACCAGCAAGAGAGATTCCAGGAGTGGCAGGAAGAAATAGGAACGATATTAATCACTATGCTGAAAAACGTAGGGGAATGCAGTAGTTAAAAACTGAACAGCTGAAATAACTAGCAGTTCTAGGCGCTACAGGCTAGACATTTACAAGCAAAAGGAGAGACAACACACAGTAACAAGATCCTCCTCACCGATATATGTGATCCAGTAGTATAACTTAAATATATGATGACATCCACTTCCCTCTGTGGCCTTAAAAGTGGTGGACTGCTGGTATTGATGAAAAATCCAGCATCTATCATGCCCAGGTGATTGGAATTTTGCATCAGCTGGTTGGGACGTGAGTCTAACACAGTGTCTAAAAGGAAAATATTTATTGGAATAAGAAATGATTGGGTAGATATTTTGTCTGGAAAAAGAAATTCAAGGTGGAACTGACTGTCCCAGCAGCCTGGTTTAATTTAAACACTACTGGATTGTCAGATAGGTGTGGGAAGGACTGCAAAATGCCACCTAAGTTCCTGTTCTGAAAAATCTTCTATGTTGAGATTCCAGGCAATATATTCCAGTAACTTGTCATACTCATTAGTGCCAGTAAGCTACTTCTAATACTTAACCTAAATTTGCCTTGCTTCATTTCAATCATTGTTTCATCTTTTATCCATCGTTGATTTGGGGAGCAAAATATTCCCATCCCTTTTTACATTTGGATTTATGCCTCCCCCTCAGTCCCTGCTTCTTTGGACTACAGAGCCCCATTCCTTTCCAGCTTTCTCTCATAGGTCATATTTTCTGGGATCTTCCAGTTGCATCTGAACTTAGAGGCACAGTCTTGCCAAGTTAAGCTTTCTTCCATGTTCACTCTGCTCTTTGTTTCTTTAAATTCGGTTCTGTGGGCTGCAAGCCTACCCTTTCAGTCTGGACCACAGAGATCTCAGCTAAACCACATAAACACATGCTTACATTTAAAAACAGTCTTAAATACCTGGCAACAGTGAAGTCTTAGCCTCTTCTCTCCATTCAAAAAAGAAATGTCCCTTCAGGAGATATTTTTTTTTCCCCTGCCAAGCCTGACAGGGTTATTTCCTAAATTCCCTGCCCCAAAACCACCTGAAAATGATGCCTGTTAAATATTAGTCTGCATTACCTTTCCATCGACAGAAGTGCTCATTCTCCAGGTAGTTGTTATGCAGCTGGTAGCCCTTCAGGAAATTGTGGTGCTGAGCAACAGAGAAGCGGTCAGTCAATGCTCCCCGAAGGGCACTGGACAGGGGGCCAGGAGGAGTGTACATGCGAGTCCTCAGCTCGTGGGGTCTTGTAGGCAGCACTGGGTCTTCGTCTAGGGGAGGGGAGAAAGATTGGTGAACTGTTTGTTAGTTGATGTTCATTTCTGGTTGTCCTGGTGTGCAGGAGATCTCGGGGGTTGTTCTGGGATGATTCACTAAGCACACAAAAACTCTTCTGAAAGGAGAGGAGTGGCTGCTGGACAAAGCTCTGCTAATGGTCTTAAGCTTTGGCCTGAGACAGTTCACCAGAAGCAGTCTTTAGTCCTGGAAAAGGGACACCTTAAGGGAACAAAGCAATTCAGAGAATGTCCTGTCAGAAAGTTACATGTCCTCACAGGAAGATATCATGAAACAGAGGCAAGCATGGAGACAATGGGGCTGAAGTGTATGCTCCCACTCAGTCAGATGGGCAACAACAGGGCGCCACGGGGTCTATTGCAACAGTGACATCTTCTACCTGATAATCACCCATGGCTACATGGATATGTGCTTAATCAGTCAATGAGAGCATCCCAGGAAAACCTGGGGCATACATTCGTATTTAGAAACTACAGGTAGTTTTCAGGGTGACTACATGGCCGCATATGTGGGTGAAAAGTAGAAATGGCACAAGGTGTGGTATCTTGAAATCACAACCTGCTTTGCTGGACCAAGTGGCTGACAGTGCAGCAGGAGAGGCTTGGTGGTTTCCGTGATTGCACAGATGTATTTCTTTATTTTCAGGATGTCTGTAATTATAGTTACTACCATATTAAATCATTTAGCAATAAAACCATGGTTTCTGTATTGCTTCAGAAAATACCCTCTGGGCCTCATTTATCTTTGTGCCAGGATGAATTCAATGCAGTAATTACTGTACCGAGTAAGAAAATAGAAACCCAGGAAATATTGATTAACCAATTGATATTCAGGTTTATTCTCTGCACAGGCAGTAAAAATAACTTTATTCTCTGCTGCTGGTTCTTGGTTCTGTGTGGCTGAGTAAGAATGGGCAATGCCAAAACACTGCCCAAGAGATGCGTGACCCCTCTAAAAATTCGTCTTAAGGACAGAGCCTTTTAATCAGTAGGTTTTAGTAAGTCTGGTAATTACTGCAGCATTTCCCTGATTACCCTCTTCCTCTTTGTCTTTATGGTAGAAAGGGAAGTTGCTATCTCTTAGGAGGATCCTATGATGCTGGCTTCAACATAGTTGACAGGATGATGCCAAAAGGCATCCAGAAGACTAAGTGACCATAAGTGAAAAGCTTAATAATTTCTCACCAACTTCTTCTATTCTGTCTTGTGTCCATCTCTTCCAGAAGTCCTCTGAACTGTGGGATAGTCCCCATATTTGTAATAGGTTCACAGAAAATATACTGCTCCACATACCTGTAAAAGGAATTAGTGAACACAAGGACACATTCTAACAAGAAACTGCTTTTGTCCTTCTATTTTGACCTCCTGGATTAGTTTTTGAATGGTCTTAATTCAAATATTTTTAAACTTTTGGGCTGTTAAATTCCTCTTAACTTTCTGTGGCACTGGTTCAGGTCATGCTGCCATCAGTTCTGTGCTGAACCTACCGCATGGCTCTGCTGCTTGGTAAAGAGAAAGAAGAATGGGAGAGAAGTAAAAGAAAAAAAAAAAAACATTCGCTTGAGAAGTGACATAAGAGCTCAGATAACGCAGACATCACAGAAACATCCTTTCCTTCCCTGTCTTCCTTACTCCAGCTTCTTTTTCCGCACAAGCTTTAGTCAGCTTTCATGCACGCTGTATTATTTCACTGTGGGATGAACTGGCTTTTCAGCCACTTAGTTTGTAAGAGAAGACCTCACACTGCAGCATGTAAAGGCTCACAGGCACAGTGCCCTCCTGCTCCACCGTGCACTCTTTTTTCCATCCGGGATTTCCCCTCTCTGCCTCCGGACAGGGGCACTGGTGGCTTTGTTGACAAAACACAATGCCACCATTTCATCTGCCATTGTAAATTTAAATACATGTTCTAATTAGTCTACCACAATTTGACTTCTTCATTCTCAGTGGGACACAGAAACTAGTACAGCATACACAGTATGTAGAAAATGAATTTCCCAGTAGTGGACCAGGTGAAAAGGGCCAGCCCAAGAGGTATTATTTTAAAGATACCCCTTGGGATTTTGGACTATTTAATACCACAGCATGTTTACTGAAACCAAGGAGCTTCTAAGCAGCAGGAGTGTAAGAAGAGATGACTGAAACCCAACTCACACTGCTCTGTGTTCACCTGCCAGTGATTCTGACTCCTTGGTAAAGGGATATTATTACTTTTACAAACACCTATCAGTACAAGTCAGGGACTGACCAGAGAGATTCAGAGACCATTCACTTCTGGTCTCATTTTTCATCCTGGGCAGCCTGCATCTTTAGTAGATGGAATTCTTTAAACAGAATTGAAGTTAAACCTCGCAGTGGAAGCACAGCTGCGGGTTTCCTGCTGTCTCAAAATATTCTTAAGTTGGAGTGCATTCAGAGAGGAATCGGAAGAATAACCAAAGAAGTGGAAACTATTCCTTACAATGAAAGAATTCAGGAGCTTTATCTATTCCATCTATAGGACACAGTGTTAAAAAGTTTGTGCATACCAAGACAGTGACAAGAAACTGAAGATGTGGGATTTTTTACTGTATTCTTTTGGACAAACTACTACCCCACCTCCCCACCCCACCCCCATTTTCCAGCAGATGATATCATAACAGCATTCAGTATGTTAGCCCAGAAATAACCACCCTTTGGTTAACAGCATTGCACCCCTCCAAAGTGCCTCTGTGCCAGGACAACGCAATACATCACCTTGAAGGTAGCAGATCCGGGATTCGGGGAGCTTTTTTAACAAGCGTCCCATGAAGAACTCACTTCCGAAATGCTCTGTGCGAACGAACGCGCCATACTTCAGAAGTCCCACCTCGTAGGGGGTGAACTCCACCCACTCTGCAATACAGCCACAATGGGACACTTAGAGGGCTCTCAGCCACGCGTGGAGAGAGGGCATACATTGGTCTGACTTCTGTTTGCTACGCTGCCGTGGCAAAGCCTTGCTTATACATGACCTCCTGCAGGGTCAGGCAGCTGAGCTCAGACACTGTGACAACAGGGAGGCAGGAGCAGTTACGCTGCTCATGGACGTGTGCAACGTTTCGCTCTGCCCTTGCGTATGCCACATCTAGGTGAACATACTTCCACTGTTATCTACACAGCTAATTTAACTTCCCTTGAATAAATTGGTTATGTACAAAGACAGGTACTCAGCTCTTCAGAAATGAGGGTTTTTTTGTAAGAGGCCAATTACACTCTGTATGTATGGTACTAAGGAGGACAAAACTAGTCTTTGACTTTCTCATATATCCTCTGCAAGCAAAGTGCAGTTGCCTGATATAACTGCTATGTGAGCAAAGACTGGGACAGAAAGATTATGGACCATAATAACCTTTTCACTCAGAAGTGGTTCATCTTTTCACCTCAACCATAAAAAATTTGATCTGAATCTTTTCTCCACCTCTTCTCCTCCTCCAGCTGCTTCTCCTCATATTAAAAAATAACCAGAAAAATGAGCAAAGCAAAAGGTTCAGTTGGGAGTAGGTTGGATGCTTTCCCGAACTTTACCATAACTATGTGGTCTTTCTTCATATTGAAACTATAACAGGGCATTGACAAAAAGCAGTATTTAATTCTCAGAAAATTCCAATAATTCTTATTCTAGCCGGATCAGGTAATATTTAAAAAATGGCCTTTCTCGCAGGATTTTGACTGTGTATGTCTAGACAGTGAAATGCTGATCTCAAAAAGCTCTTGTATTAAAACTGTAAGGCATGGAGGTAATGGTTATTCCTCAAAAAAGCAAGTAACACACCAGGGCTGTTTTGTCCAAGTGCTGCCCAGCAGAGAAGAGAGAGTCACAGGAATTCAGCTGCCAGTTTTAGCCCCACAGGATCTGAAACATCCTCCTTACCTTTGAAATCATTGGTGCTGTAGCTGTCCCGGACACTGACCGACACATAGATGGGCAGTGGGTTCTGGCCATCACACAGTGCTTCTTGCTGCTCTGAAAGTTTGTGGGGGTCTTTCTGGTTTTGAAGAAAAACAGTTATGTGAGATGAGATGGAAACAACACACGGTCGATGGCCCCAGTGCTGGAGGAGCCAAGCAGCTCTGCCCCCAGCATGCAGGACGTGCCATGGCAGGTCCATTGCACAGAGCACTGCAGGCACCCACCCACTGGTGACAGACCAGTCTCCCAGGGTCCAGCCTGACTTTGTGCACGGGTTCACAAAAAGACGCAGAGAGGGAAAACTACTTCTGCATACATGTCTGTGTGTACTCAAAAGTACTGTCCTGGCACGTAGAAGAAAGGGCAAGCTGCCCCTTAGGATGAGGAGCATAGTGAGCAGTCCTCGCTCTCCTGGGGCTGAAGGAAGCTATTGAGCGTGTTGGCATTGAGATTCTTTTCTTAGTACACAACAGCTATCACAGTCCAGCGTCACAAGGGGACTGGAATTTGGTAGCAAATTATCTGCATTCCACCCAGCTTCTTTTCTGGAAAGGCATATTCTCATTGAAGAGGTTTGTAAAATCTCATGAAATGCAGGCAAATTTAAGAGCAGCTAGTTCTGGCAGATTGGGGAGAGCTTAATGGTTACATAGCATTAGTCAGTACTGCTCAAGGGAAAGATGTTTGGGCATATTGCAAGGGGGACCTCATCTAGATGATATTAAAAGAGAGGCAGCTATTCAGCTTACACCTTTGTTTAGTACTCCTCTCTATGTATTTCTTTGCTGTTTACATGTATATAATACTATATATGTACTTATAGAAAAATAAATAAATAAACCCATATGAAAGGCTGAATGACTGCAGCATTTCTGTCCCCACTGGAGGACACTTCTGTTCAATTCTCAACCACTTGACCCTTCCTGCTAGCCAAGTACCAAAGCACACATGCTTGAACTGTGGTCCAGCTGGAGAGCAGAGGGAGTGGACTGATGTACTGCAGGGGTAGAAACCACTTCAAATAATAGAAAAGCAAGTTTGTTATTGCTTGTAAAATTAATATCACTTAAACCAGCAACTGTCTGAGCAGTCCTTCTCAGCAAAAGTAAAACATGCACTTGCCTCTAGTGTACCTGCAGATCATGTTACCTGCCAGTGGATGCAAATCACCAAGCACTCTAGCTGTTTCATGCTTGCTTCGGATAGTTTTCACACTGTTGAGATTACTCTGCTTTGCATCGTGAACAATTTTGGCATGTGCACCCTGCATCTTAGGCAGACTGCCCGAGATTGCCTCCACTTCTATTTAAATACCAGCCAAAGTTCAAATGGCTGCACCCACAACCTGATTTATTAACATATAGGATGCATTTCTTCCTAGGCAAACTGTTAAAGGAAATAAAAAATCTGAGAATTTTTTGACATGGAGAATTCCACTCTACTTTGAGGGAGGTTCTCTGAAATGATGGGCTAGTTTCCTGTCCATTCGCTAAGAGAAAAATACATGGTTCTCTAAGAAATGGAATATACATCATACCCCATCATTTAGTAAGTACTCAATCATGAGCCCCCAAAGATCTATAAATGATGTCCTGTATCCCTCTTCTTTCCGCTGACAAAGCTGCTTGTTGTAGTACTTCATGCGATCCATAGAGAAACAACCCATCTTGCATTTGGTTGCTTGTTTCTGGGCTTCACCAATATGTGAGTCTAGGTCCTTCTGCGACCAGTAGGCATCTCTGTATAAGTTGGCCATGGTCCTTGGAGAAAAACAATACAGACAACAGCAGAATGAATGCTCCAGAGTTTCTAAGACAGTTTTAAAGATGGCCCTGAAGGATAAGGTGGGTTTTTTATGTTTTTTTTGTTTTGGTTTGTTTTTTTTAAACAGAACTGGCAGCATCTTAAGAGATAAAATTGCCAGGTGTGAACACAGGTACATTTCTGAAGCACAAATTATGCAGAAAATTATAATAAATTTTCTTTGCTTTTTTTTATTTTTTTCCCAGAACCATGAATCAGTTCACACCAGCTGCTGTCTCTTGGCTTTGTATCACTTAGTGTTAATCTTATGGTATCACTATACTTTATTTTAACGCCATCCTCTATTTTACCAACATTCCCTACGTGGGAGCATCAGATGTTGGGCAGTTGTACATCCTGTGAGCAGGGAATAACACTGCCCAGGGGAACTTAGTCCTTTCCCAAACTGACATGTTGCAGGGGTAAGTGTGCACTGTCCTGCAGTTTTCTTTGTGTGACCAGTTAGAAAGCAGAGCCAGTCTCAGAAGTTACTGGGAACAACAACTGGGACATCAGTGAAGAGAGGAAGAGACGTGATGCTATGGGCATCCAGTTACATCCACAGTAACTACTTAGAAAACATTTTGACAAGTGTAATTGTCATGTACGTATTTAACTGCTGCAAATGTGGAGCTGAAAAGCACAGTAAAGAATTGCTAATAAAAATCGGTGCATCAGATCGAGCTAATATTTAATGGCCTGTTACTGAGAAACAGCTTGTTTCTACGATGCTTGAAGAAAATCTCCTCATCTTGTCTGCTTTCAGAAGATCCTCTCTGCAGCAGCGTCACCCTCAAAAGGCCTGGTCAAGCCTCCTGCGCGAGCTGGCTTACCACGTGGTGCCGGACAGCCCGCTGATGTATGTTACACAGTCCAGGAGATTTAATTTCTTGAGTCCCATGAGGCTGCCGTATAGTCCTGTCATTGACTTCAGTCCTCCGCCTGTCGTGATGATAGCCACAACGGGGACCTGTTGGGCAGAGGAGGATGGGACATTCACACCGACAGCATTCAACATCGCATCCCAGACTGCAATGGGATATGGCCACCACACCCAACCCTGGTCCTGATCTAAGAGCTCAGGTCCCTTTTTGGAAGGAAAGGCTCCAAAACCAATCAATGACTGCTACTGCTGCTTCCCTTTAGATAAACATGGGTTAAGAGGTTAACCCAAACCTGGGTTCTTGCCCATCTGTAGGGCAAATAGGGGCACAGATGAACAAGAAGAAACCTTTCTGTGGAGGAAACAGTGTATTTTCTCTACATGTCCTGCTCCTTTGCCACTTTTTTCTTATTTCAGACATCTACTACTACTGTATGGAAATCCACGTGCCAACCCCATGAAGAAATACACCCAGTTCACAGCCAGTGTTGTTAAGCTACCCTCATCAATGCTGTTATGTTTCAGTATCATGAAGTTACTTTGAAATAAATTATATTTATTATAAGGAATTTCAAAACTGCAAGGAAGGGAAGATATTATAAGAAGCACTCAGAGATGTTTATCCTAAGCTCTCACAAAATGATGAAATTTTAACAGGGGAAGAAATCTTTGCTATATAATATATTTAATATGCGCACAGTATTTCTGAACCAAGCCAGTTATAGCATAGGACGGCAGGGATGAACACGCCTCAAATCTGACAAATTCCAAATTGACAGTCATGAGTGACACAATTACTGCAACTAGTGTTTCTTGCAATAACAAACCCTGGCAGCAGAGGCAAATGTACTTAAGACACATGGACAGGCTGGTACCCGCACAACAGATACATGTGGCCCATTTTGCTGACCACTCATCTAGAAGAGTATATGAAGGCACTAGAAATTCAAGATCTACCTCCCCAACACACACGTACTTCATAATCCTGCAGATCCTGTTGTAGGTGAAAAACATTTTTCAGGGCACTTGCTACATATCTCTTTCTTTTCCCCAGGAAAGTCATTTCCTCTGAACATAAGTCAAACCCAAAGCGCATGTCCAGGTCTTGGTGGCACGAACAATTACTAAGATAAAAACAGGCACATATTTTACATATTAACACACCCATATCAATCTTAGAACTTTGATCAAAGATAATTTACAGCACCCTTCCCTTCAAACAGGGTGATGCAATGTGACAGGAACCAGAGATAATATTCTGACTATTCTTAAAACTAAGAAAACTTATTTCAGTTAGTAAGCTTAACCAGTGGCATTATACCATATTAATACTAATTGATGAAGAAACCATGTACAGTATTTACAAATTAAGCAAAGTATTTAAATGAATATTCTAAAACTAAAAGAATTACAAGTTGAGAAAATCTGTGTAAATGGTCCAAAGTGCATGTATTTATTCCTATTTCATAGGATCTTTTCTCATTCTAAATCTAAAATAAAACCCAGTGTTCAAATGGCAGTGGTTCCAAGGTGAAGGAAAATTCTCGTGTTGAGGAACTCGAGTGGGAACGCATCCCCCTCTAGCGGTGAGCATCGCTGGGGAGGGAACCATCCACCCGCCTGCCAGGCACGGGTGGCCGAGTAACCCTGCTCACGAGGCATGACCTCGGTGACATCCAGCCCCTGGTTGGATGGAGATGGATCACTGAGTTTAGTGGGGCAGGATTTCACCCCCACTGCTCTGATCTGTCTGCACTTGCACAAGCTGTCTCACAGGTCAATGCTGGCGGTTGTATTTCACGTCAACCTTGACTCAAAAATTGTAAACCATAATATTCCTCAGAGGAAGAATTCGTTTGCACCAATTTTAAAATTTTATAAGTAAGTCATTCCTTAAAACTCCACTGTTGTAGCTTATTTCCCTGGACATTTGTGCTCTTCCACTCACTAACCTCCTCCATCCTGTCTCTTCCTGCCCCGTACCTACAAGACTTCAATGGGCAAGAGATCTGGCCAGGCATTGTAAAATGGCAGGGGTTTGCTTTTTCTTTCAGTGACAGAACTTCTCCCTTCTAGTGAGTCCATAATTTCAATGAAACTAGCAATGAAACTTATTTATGAGACTTCTCCACCATCAGATTTGGATAAAATCAGCCAAATTATTACAACCGTATTTGTAAATGAAGACATGCAAGGGAAATTGAGTTAGGTGGAGCTGCAAAAGCCAGTTTTCATTGTAAGTCAAGATACAAACAAACTGCTTTTAAAGTTCTCTGAAAGTAAAATAATTAAGAGGGAAGCATTTTTCCTGTCCTGGAATAACACTGGTTTTCCTGTTGTCATTGATCACTGGCCTTTCTGAAATGAATGATAGAAAGCTCTGTTTGAATTCAAAATTAAGTTATTTTTCCCTTTTATTTCCTCATCAGGCACACACAGAAAAGATCTGTTTGCCCAGTTGCGTGTGTGTTATGTATAGCTACGGAAAACATGAAACATCTTCATGTTTACTGATGAGTATTAAAGAGTATGTCTATAAATGTCAATTCACTAGCCACATTGTCTACCTTAATTTCTACTCAATATACAGTATAACTGGACTTAACAGAATACAAAGTTATCGCTACGGTGTATTGCCAGTTAAAAAAAAAAAAAATGTTTGCAAATTCTGATCAAGTTTTAATGTTTGCTCCTGTCTATTCTGCTTTTTTAGTCAGCTTTGTTCTTTTTGTGAATTTCAGAGACTGACATTGATCAAAAATAATATTCTGTGGTCAGAAGGGAAGGGATAATGCTAAAATAAATACATGTTTATCAACATTTATTGACTAAAGCCAAATTATTCCTAAGGCTAATTATGTATCATATACTACGCATGTATTTTATGTTTTATTAAAAGAACATTCTAGTTTTCAGACTGAGAATGCCTGCTTGCGTAATTTCCGTGTGGCTAAAACAATATCAAAATCAATAACCCAAGTCTTTAGGAACAGAAGAAGATCTCTTACCAGCTTTGTGCTCTCACATTCAAGTCAAATCTTTTCTCCTGGAAAACAAGAATGTGTACTATATTTTTTTAATTTTCATTTTAAAATTTCTTTTCTCCCTTTCTGTCTTGGGGTCAGAGCTTGACTTAGACCCCAGCAAGGTCTAGCAATCACAAAGTTAAATGTCTGAGATCTCAGCATATATTTCCAAAAGCATTCACTTTTCCTTAGTAGAACATCCCTATCCACAGAACCTAAATGCTTCCAGGCTGCAGAAACCATTAACAATCTTGGTATAGGAGGTTCCCAAGTCTCATGCAGTAGGTCCCATTTCCTGTGTTATTCACAAGCTTTCTACAGCATCCTGAAATACCATTTTTTGTACGTTTCCCGTTCTTTATGCTCTAATACACAGAAGATCTTTGACATCCTGGCCACAGTCTCACAGTGAAGAGCCTGCAAGTCTGCATTTGCTTCTGCCAAGACTTCATCCTGTCTTAAAATTGTTATTACAACCTTCATATTAACTGACAAAAAGTGCTTTGTTCTGAAAAGATGTTTTAATGGCCCTGAAATTCTATGTTCTCCTACTTCTTCACAACATAACAATTAATATTTGGATAAGATTGTCCCTAAAAATCTGGACTTCTGTAGATGTTTCTTGGCAGAAACACATTTTTTTTATAGTAAGGATCTTTTTCATCTATTAATTTCATTCAGAATTATACAGCACATAACTATTTCAAGCAATATTCTGATTACATTCTTTAAAATCCATATGCTATGTCTAATATTTCCAATGTATTTCAATATATTGTCCTCTGAAGCACATGGTTCACCAAGGGCAGGTTTATTGACTTTTTCCTAGCTTGTGTCCAAGAGGCAACTTTCATTTTGGAGCCTAAGCAAAGGAGGGGTCAGTGAGTCTTTGCGTAAACAGGGAGAGATGTACTGAAGGAATCATCACGTTTTCTGACATCCTTGTTGGGCTCTGTATCCACTACTGGCACATAGCGGAGACTAATGGAGGCACAACCTGCTTCTGTGGAGAAAACAGCTGGAGAAACAAAGCTCCTGTTTGTTCAAGGTCTGAGAAAAAATCAGAACATTTCTGACCCTCTTAGCAGCCAACTGGGACAATATTATGGGGAATGGTTTCTACCTGAGTGATGGTTTACTCCTAACAGCTGGAAGTGATGCTCACCTCTGCAATGGTCGTTTTCCTTCCCATGGGCAGCGAATTCAGCATCACGACTGGGGAGCCAGTCTCCGTACTGTACCTGCAGGTCCACTGGGAAAACAACGTGCTTTAGGACAAGAAGAGTAATGGGTTTACCCTCTCCCCCCTCCTCCCACTCTCAAGAGAGGCATTTATGGTCAGTTCATCATTAAGGTCACTTCCAACATACAGGGTGGTAGCGCCTCTTCTTTGGCAACATGACGTCCAGTGTTGGCTCCGCGTACTTGATGTAGTGGAACTTGGTGGGACCTGACGGGCTGGCCACTCCATCGGGGCCCAGCGTAATATCCTGCGTCCCCTCAAAGGAGCCCTTCACAGTGAGGGAAAGCTCTTTCTCTAAAAAAGGAAAAACAAGGCCATGAGAAATGTCATTATGATTTAACCAGAAAATTGTGCTGGCTTGATTAAAAGTGGAGTGCATGTAGCAGAGCTGTTGAGTTTGGACCACAGCTTTGTCTAGTGGAAAGCTCTCTGAAGGGAGCACTGGCAGTGAAGGGAAACGAGCAAAGCAGATGCTATTTTCATAGAAAGGGTACTCTGAATGTTCTTGATGTTATATAGAACTGAGATTTCAACTTTAATGCAGGTCTAATAGACTTTATTTACATATACTTAAAGGAGTACGAGATGTAGGCATTGAAATCAGTAACAACCTAATGTGTTTACCTGGTGCTAACTGCACTGAATACTGTAAATACTGTTTATTCCACTAATACATTATATGAAAGGGGCATCCTCTCATCAGTAAATAGATAAGAAAGTAATAACCTTACTTGATTTTTGCTGCATCTTCTCTGCCACTTCAACTTCCAAGCAGCAAAGTTCACGACACTGTAAAAGACAGAGAACAGGAATATGTGAGAAAGATCATTACATCTCAACCTCATTATGGGGAGCTGTGAATCACTCAGCGTTTGGACATGCCTAGTTCCCTGAAGTGCCTAATTCCCTGGCGTTTCTGGGCTTTTGCCCAATAGCCACTGACTAAGAAAATGAAAAGCTTTGGAGGGAGTTGTAGAGCATCCTCCAGTGACAATGACATATGATTGGGCACAGTAAGAGAAAGATACAAAGGAAGAAAATCAGGAGTATTTTCAGGATAGTAGCACAGATACAAGGGGTTAAACTGGGAAAAACATGAATGAAAGATACATTGCTGAGAGATCAAGGTCAGTAGTAGAAAGGGTTTTCTGAAGACGCGTTGCTGTTAACATTTTGGTTTTTTTTTTTATGGTGCTCACTCTTTTTTCACGTAATGTAATTACGATAGGTCAATACTTAGTGCTGAGCTTACCCACCAGGCATGGCTCATCTCCCAGGGGAGGAAAGGGCTGGGTAGGTTATTAGCAAGTCTTTTTACCACTGTGCTTTGATAGACAGCAGTACATTTTTTGAAGGAATACTGATACCAGAGGGAAGCTCTCTGTGCGTGTGTGTGTGGTGTGTCAAAATATAGGACAAATGCAAAATAATAGTATATCACCAATGAACAAGGCAAAAATATATCCCATTCTCAAAGTATCTAAATAGGAAAGAGGGAAGAAAGAGAAAGAACTGGCCTACTGGCTTCTCTAACCCCACCCTCCCTTCCCCTTTATATTAAGGAAACACTTCTAGTTAATTTCTTGGGAAAAAGACACATACCACCAGGACTCCATTGGTAGCAATGGCTTCATGAGGACCAGAACTGGGAAACAAAATGAAAAACATGGATTTTTTAGATCAAACAAATGTGCACTTGTCCCTGCCCAGGGTGTTGCCCTTTCTCCCCATTTAGAAGGACGGCCACAGGGACCCCAGCAGGTATGTAACATGCTCCTTTCCATGCTTGCTTGGACTGAGCACTGCTCTGAGGGGACTTGCCTCTGTATCAAAGCTGAGCAATGTGTATCATGGCTATTTTTTTGCAGAGCAATCTCATGATCATCTAAAATGGAATCTGAGGCTAGGCAGTCAAATTCTTCCCCTCACTGTAACATGTAAAGTGCACATACTTCAGCGGTAACATACTAATACACCAGCATATCCCTGTTGGGAGGCCCAGTTCCATGTATTTGATGGTATACAAATACAACCACAGGGGCACAGGGCAGTGGGTACCAGTTACATGGGGGAAAAAAAAAAGCTTTCCAGATCATTCAGGTGAAGTCAGGAGATGGTGTGGAGTGACTTGAATTCTGGTCTTGGCTCCCCACTAGTTTGAGGGCTGACCTTAGGCTGGTCACTTTATTTCTGCCGTGCCTTAGTTACCTTGTGACAACACAGAGACAAAAATACTGATTCATATGGATGGCAGGCTGCCCATGCTGGAGCAAAAGCTCTGCACATTGTCATTGTGTTGGACAGAAAGAAAACAGAAGTACTAGGACCAAAACAGCGTTGCAAGGGAAAATGAAAGGAGTCAGACATACACTAGAAAACTAACCAGGATGGTTCAACATTAGGAGTCTGTCCAATGCATAAGCTGAAACAGGCATGGAAAGATTGATAGACATGCGTGCACACACAAGCTCATGCACACACACTCAGAAAGTCGTCTGAAATGTCCCCAGGTAGACAAATCCAACATTGTGGATAGAAGAGACAATGCTGGGAAGTGCATCTTTGAAAGCAACTAAACTACAGAACAAGCTGACTAGAAGTATCAGCAGGGTGTCTGAGACTGCAGTAGCAATGTAGAAGTCTGGCACTTTTTTGCAGAAATCCCATAAAGCATGACTTCTAATGCTATGTCTTTAATGTCTGCTATGCATTTAATGATTTTTGCATTTTTAAAAGAACCTGTATATCACTTACGCAGCCTCCAATTTGAATTCAACCTCTAGCTCCTCCTTGGCCTGAAAGCAAGAACAAGAAATTAAATTAAGTAGCTATGTAATGCTTTCTCCCTTGTCTAAACCCAGGTCCCTGGTATGCAATATTGAAGTAACTGGTTGCAATGCACAGCCTGTGATAAATATCCAGTCTGAAACACCATTTCAAACCAGATAGTTTAATGATTCCTTCCTCACCTCCTTCTTCTTCAAGATATTATCAAACCAACCTGTGCTTTTATCTCTTAGCATGAAGCTGCTGCAGAAAGACAATTTGTAACTTGCTCTTTCTTCTGAATTCCACCTTTTTCTCCTAACTATTCTTGGCACTGTCCTGCCATGATTTACTGTCCTTGCTATTAGCTTGGAAGTTAAAGATACTTTCCGCCCATCACTTTAACATAATAAACAGAGGCTGGTATTACTGAGTGATTCAGAGTTACAGTTATGCAACCCCCTGTAAGGCAGTGTTGATATGTATGAGCTAGTTGTGAGTGACCTAGTTTGGGTACCAGAAGCAATCTGCCCATGGTAGCAAGAAGTTGCACGTGAGATATTTCACTAATGTCATCCATAGGTCTCAAAGGGAATCAAGACTCTTTTTCCCACTTTATAGATGGGAAGGTGAGAAACAGGGTAAATCGGTCATTCAGAGCTCCAAAACTGCACTAATTTTGTAGACGAGTCACTGAAGAGGACAATGCTGGCATACACACAGGAGCAACTTCAGCTTTGCCTTTGGGGTGAAAGTAGATACAATCAAAGGGACAGGGGGCAGTGGCTATGAATTACATGGATTTACAGATTATTCACCCTGCAATGGCTGTGCAGCCTTGGTATTTCTCAGAGATAGCTCACAGTCAGATCCCTCCCCTACCTACCACACTGTTTCAGTCATATGATCTTCAGTAATTTATAAAAATAGTGGGAGGAGGGCCTCAGGCTCTCAAATCCAGATTTTTTACCACATTTTTTGTGTTTATATTTTGAATGGCAATTGATGTACCCATTATTGGGATAAGTCATCCGTGGCGGATTCAGAAATCTTACCCCAAGATTTTGAAAGTGTTGTATAACTCTCACACTGGTTTCTTAGTTGCTTTATTTTTTGCTCTCACCTTCGGGCTGGGCTTAAAATACAGGAGCACTGTTCTTTCAATTGGAAGTTTAGCGGTATCAAAGAGTGCACACAGGAGATGGTCATCCGGAGTAGCAAAATCCTCATCATACACTGTCAGCTCCAGCACGTTCTAGAAAAAGAGGGAGAAGGGGTTTTTATAGTTTCTGCAGTCTGGACATCATTAGCTCTAGGGAAGGAGGAGTATTGGGGATGTGCCTGAGAAGAAAAATGGAGAAATTAAGTATCATCCCCCTTTGGAAAAACTTACCATAAATAAAATATTCATTCTTCCCTGATTCAGTTTAATTGCTGTAACATGAGTAATACATCGGCTATACCTACACAACAGCTTAGTTAACTCCCAAATTTTGTATCCATCTTGCACTGATTCATGTGAGTCTCTAGTTTCCCTAAAACTTCAATACTGAGCTCAGTTTCTGGCCTTCCTAAACAGCACCATTGAACAGGCATGGGAACTCAGTCATCTCTGCTGTTAAAGGACTTGAACCGTCCCTTATCATGTGCCATCTCTTAAAAAAATTCCTGGGCACAGTTCAGGAGATAGATAGGACCCACCACACACAAAATCTTCAGGCTGCTTCAAGCAGACAACTTCAGCTCCTTACCTTGACCCGACTCTGGATCCTGAAGTAGAAGGTTTCGTTCCACACTGGATTGTTGGAGTTTCTCACAGTTTTAGTGCGGGACTTTTCACATGTTGCAGTTGGCAGCCACAACGACACGTAGCAATCAGCCTGGCTTACTGGGTAGGGAAAGAGGCAAACCAATTGTTCATGTGGCAAAGTCAGTGGTGCTGCATGACACTGGAAAAGTTACTGCGTGGTACCAACAGGAAGTATGAGTTATTTAAAGACAAAAATGCCTGATGTAATGTAACTCTTTCCAAGATATCCTTCTGAGAGGGAAAAAGCACATATCATAAGATGACCTAGAACAGGAGGTGGTTTCTATCCTTTCTTGCATGAGTTACAGAAAACAGCGACGCTGTGTATAAAAGGAGAGAGAATTTCCTTTTCCAGTTAGCCACTTTCTTCAGTTTCTTGACCAACAAGCTTTCCTGTGCTCATGTGTGCATGCACATACACACTAACCCTCAGCTGCTGTCTGATGAGAGAGGCCTGGGAGCCCCCTCCACCTTTTGAGAACAACCATAAAAAGTCTCCATCTCTGCCTTGCCTTCGCTGTTTTTCATGGTGAGGGTTTGTGAAAGCAGTTGCAGAACTACCCCTGTTGTAGGAGATGGCAGAGGCTTCCTCCAGAAGGCACTCATTGAATTAGGCATTGGACCTTAACTAAGTGCCACCTTCAGGAAGAGAGGGACCAAGTCTCTCTCCAGAAATGCACTGGGAGAAGTTTAGTGAAGAATATTCCATCCCATTTCTCAAAGGCACCTAAATTAAAGTATATCTCAAATGGTTACAGCCAAAAATGCCATGTACTGTGTGCCCGGGTAATGCAATGTTTCTTCATGCAGGTTACACAAAATACCTCAGCACCTTGAAACTCTCTCTTACACAGTTCTTAATAATAAAATGATCTGATATCATGTACTGCAAAAGGTAACTAACAAAACAGGTGAAAGGTCTAGAAGGCGTGTCCTGTGAGGAGCGGCTGAAGACTTTGGGCTTGTCTAGTTTGGAGAAAAGGAGGCTGAGGGGCGACCTCATGGCTCTCGACAGCTTCCTGAGGAGGGGAAGTGGAGAGGGAGGTGCTGATCTCTTCTCCCTGGTTTCCAGTGACAGGACATGTGGGGATGGTTCAAAGCTGCACCAGGGGAGGTTTAGACTGGACATTAGGAAGCATTTCTTTACCAAGAGGGTGGTCAAATGCTGGAACAGGCTTTCTAGAGAGGTGGTTGATGCCCCACGCCTGTCAGTATTTAAGAGGCGTTTGGATAATGCCCTTAATAACATGGTTTAACTTGGTCAGCCCTGAACTGGTCAGGCAGTTGGACTAGATGGTTGTTGTAGGTCCCTTCCAACTGAAATATTGTCTTCTCTTCACTTCGTAAACAATGCAGAAACACTCTACTGCACAGATGATGCGTGTTGCAGCAGGCTGCCAGGAGACCGACTGCTAACTTTGAAAACATTGGCTGCTCAAACCAAATCTTTCCCTAGTAAGGGTAGGTCTAGTCAGCCTGGCCAGTCTGGCTGCCTTATACATTTTGCCTTGCTTAAGCACATTAGTATGTCTCTGAAGGAGGAACAGTTTCTCATCTGCATCTTTTCCTTGCAAAGGAAGTTGCTTGTCTTTATTTCATTTGTAGACAGAGTTGATTTAAGAACTAGATTTAAGACTGCCCTGTTTCTGTCTTAAGGCACCACTTTTAACTGCCTACTACTTGTCAAGTTCCACCATTCAGTCTATGTGTTTGCAGGAAGCATGTCTGTCTTGGACTGGGCATTTTGGGAAAGTCTCATCTGTCAGAGTTTAGCTTTTTCCCAAGGATGAAACAGAAGAAAAAGCATTAGGATTTTTCGTGTTAAAAAAGAAATTCTTAATCATTTCACTGCCAGGTAATAGCCCTTCTACACCTTGCTCCAGAGTAGTAGAAACAAGCTAATTCTAGAGTAGCACTGCACCTGATCTACCCTCTATCATTCAGGCAATGCCAGAATAAGGAGCTCCGAAACCAGAGTGTGAATTGGGAGTACCACATTCAATAGCCCTCGCTAGACTTATGCTCCATGAATAATTTCTGTTTGAACAGATCTATTTTAACATCCATACATTCCCATGACAACGAGTCCCACAGTTTATTTGTGTACTCCTATTTGTTTTAAACTTCCTGTTTGATAATATTATTGGGTGGTGCTCCTTTATTCTTGCATTGTGAAAAATAGTGAAAAATGACTCGTTATTCACTTTCTCCTATTCCTTTCTGTAGAGACAGCTTCCATGTCCTCCTCAATAATTTCCCTTCCACTCTTAAGGCCTGTAGCCTATTTAGTCCCTCTGGATGTAAAAGTTTTTTCAGATCTGCAATCATAGTTGGTGCCTTTCTACAGCTTCTTTTGTTACTCCATTTCCTCAAGTGTCAGCGGGTTTTGCAGTGGACCTACCAAATATATCCCCCTCAGAGAACTGTATGAATGTCAATTTGATTCTGTATGGCTGTTAGTTATTTTCTTTTTTTTTTTTTTTTTTTTTAATTCTGGGAAATTCTACGCAGATAATAATGCTTTGAAGAATTTTGAAACTGCAAAAATAGGTATTCAAATATGTTTGGAGATCCTAGAAGTAATTATACTGATTTTAAAATGTTTTTAAAGTAATTCTGTATGACTACTGCATGACTTTAGGTTTATCATTGGAGTTCAATGACTATTGGTTGTTTGGCTGGCAAAGTACTCTGTTCTACTGATGTGATTTGTCATTCTTGTATCTTAACTGTACTTTGAGATACAAAGCATATGAAACAATCCTTAATTATATGAGTAGATGCAGGCAAACTAGTCAGCTGTGTATTTAATGCAAAATATTGCTTCAGTTCTGCTTGCACAATCTCTTCCTACAACCTAATTATTTGTGATTTTGTCTTGCTGCCTGACACGCAGAAGATCTGAGATGGGTCCTTGATGAAACCTGTCTGTGTTATTGCATCATCACACGTGTACCACAGCCATGGACCAAGAGGGAGGTGCAGGTGCAGAGACCCAATGATATGACCTAAGATACGGCTAGTGTATCCCTCACTCAGAGCTGTGACACAGGGAAGTCCTATGATATACCTTCCAGAAAAATATGTGACAACCACAGGGTAAGATGGAAATGGCACTGCGTGGTAAATCCAGATATTTGTCTTTCAGAACATCTTCCCTGGCTCTTCCTGTGCAAGAAACTATAGTGCTGATTGCTGCCGCTCACAGTGAAACAGGAGAATCAAGAGAGATGGCAGGATTACACCATTTTCCTTCCACGCTCACCCTAGAGCTAGTTTCAGCATCCTTTCTCAGGTGGCCATGTGGCTGTATTGATTCAAACAAAACAAACTGTTAACTTGTCTATTTTGTGTGAAATGCCTTTCCTCACTGCATATGTGGATAGTCCATGTCCTTTAACTAAACAGTGGTATTTTCCTTTCCTGATCCCTCACTTCCCACTACTTTCCTGCCATGTGACTCACACACTTGCACAACTGCAAGACTGCTGCAAGAGCGTTAGAAGGGACGAGCCTCCAGCTCTCAGTCAGCACGTTTTTTGACAGCCATTTCAGGGTAATTAATAATGGCATTAGCCTGATGGTAATGATTTTAGAAAGCTTTTTCTTGTTCATTTCTTCTGTGTCAGAACTAAGGTTAGGGAGGATGAAAAAGTTTGCTCCTCCCAGCCACAGTTCCCAAGGTGCTACAACCCAATGGCAAAATTACCCTTTGCTTTTGAGAACATGGGATGCGGTCTTTTTCATGTACCTGTGTCAGAAAGTCTCCTTTCTTTGGGAGAAAGTTCTTACCCTCAAAAACACATTCAAGTCTTAAAACCAACCAGAAAGCCCTGGAATAACATTCAGTGAACTAGCAGCAAGCAGCAAGGACTGACCTGGTTTATAATAATAAGTTTACATAAACACAGAGTTATTTTAGAAACACTTGGAAAAGGTTGCTATGCAATCATAAAATAAAACTTGTACCCTGCGATACCACTAAGAATGCAGATACTTACAGGTGTCCACTCGCTGGAGGTTTCTCATTCGGATGATCCTTACAGTCAGCAGATAGCAGGGAGAGGATTCTATCTGGAGAAGAACAGTACAAAACAGAGTATGAGTAAGCCTTCAGTGGGAAAAAGTATCAAATGAGCAAACTAACCAAGTGCTACAAAATAATAATACAGTCAGTAAAAATTGTGTCAACCATCTCACTGTTCTGCAGATGAAAATCTGCAACATAAGCTTCTGCATTAAAGAAGTCTTATTTTAACATTTTATACATTGCACTGTCTTTTTGCTGTGTTACTCTGAGAGTCTGGAATGCTCATCATAGCAGAACAGAAAGGGATAAATCCCTTTCAACTGATACTGTGTGTGAGATGCTTGCAAAAGCCCTTGCTCTGAAATTGCAGACTTTAGCTCTACAACATAGCTACAATAAGTCTCTTGAACAGAGATGAACACCATGATGGAGTTGTCAAAATATTGGCAGTCTTACTCAAAGTTACAGTCAATCCCCTTAGTAACCACCCATGAGGTCCCGCTGCATTGAAAAGAGCACTGTGGAGAGTATCTGTTGTTGCTGACTCTCATGGGATAAACCCAAAGTACAGCTCTCAGAGACGTGTTTTGCCTTCTGCTTCAAAAACATAGATTTCTCTTTTTTCCCTTTACAATTGTACAAGAAAAACAGTTACAATAATCTGACCTTTTGTAAATCACAACTATGAGATAAACCAATGGCTGAGAATTGTTTCCAGAGGGTTTAGGGGGAAGAAATTAGGTATGGGTTGCCATTGGGGGAAAGTAAAGAACAATACCCCCCTCCAAAAAACCCTTGAGATTGAAAGTGCTTAACTTCCTTTGGTCCCTTTGAATGTCTCAGCCATAACCTTCTACAAAACAAGTCTCTCCAGATTTTGTGACTGCAGGGACCTCTTCCTATTTATTATTAGAGGATAACATGATTTCCTTCTTCTAAGGAAGGCGATTTCCTGCTCTTCGTTCCCTAAAGCTGTCTCTGGCTCAGACCTACCTGCAGAAGCTTTGTCAGGCTACTCTGACAAAGCCAATAAATAAATCAGCATTTCCTTTGGCTGTGACACGCGGTCATTTCCTCACACTCCTAGAAACATTTCCACCTGCATAAGTGGTTACAGCAGAGCCCTCCAAATCATTCTTTTCGATAACTGTTATTTTTATCAACTGATTTCCTCTCATTTAGGAGCATCCTTCTATTTCTATAGCACTTCAGAGACTTCCTAGAATGACTATAAACAAGCAGACAAAATAGATGTTAAGGCAGATAAAGAGCTGGAAGAACCTCACTTAAAACAATATGTGTAATGTTGCCAATTTTTTTTTTTTTTTAAGAGAACAAAGCAAAAAGGACCTTATTTTCAGATGGGAAGACAATTAGGCCTGTTTTGTCACAAGAAATTACTTTTTCTGTGTGTGTTTAAAATCCTCTTTTCTCTCTCCTAACACTTCATGTTATGTTAAAATGTTTTTGCTGAGATCTTAAAAAGGGTTCCTGCTTTCACCCTTCCTATATGTGCCTCAAGAATTCTTAGTTTTCTTCCTTTTGTTAGCACTTCTTCATGAAATTCACCCTCAGCAATCCATCCACCTTCTATTTCAAGTGTTCTCAAAGGAGAAAAAGCCTAACAGAAGCTGCAAAATTTGCAAACAACTGATGGAGGGATAAGTCCTCAGAGTTACCCCACGCAAGGACACCAGTTCACGTTTCAGAAAGAGTATAGCCATATTAATACAGTTCTCCACCCAGCTAATTAACCCTTTTTCTCAGGTGGGTAATTAGCACAGGTGGATCACCATGCTCACATGTTAGGAATGAGCTTGGGCACCTCAGCATATGCCCTAGAAGGCAGAAACTCATTGTTCAGTAGGACCTTCATAAGCACAGGGCAATTCTTGCCGCCATTTATCTCTGGAGATTGCGCAAGGCACTGCCAGCTCCTGGATCAGCTCCAGCTACGCTTCCTCAGGCAAATGGCATTGCTTGAGTTAGAACCGATGGATTCAATATTTGCAAAGCAGTTTGAGATTCTTAGATAGGAGACATTAAGGAAGTGTGGTGGGTTGGGTTTTTTTTAATGATTATTACACGGTTTCTGCCATCTGATCACCTGTCTCCTGGCTCCCATGTAATGACTTTCTAATGTGTTAGCCAAATTTCCCCATCTGGCATGGGGAGATCAACTCTCAGTGATGCGGGTTTCACAGAAAGACTTACTGAAGCTTCAGAAAAAAAATCAGTGGCTTCACAGAAGCTACAGAAATCAGGACCTGTGCTTGCACTGGAGGAGAGGCAGATGCCACCAGCCAGTTACCTGAGGAATAGGCAGCAGCCAAGCATTAGCCGTCCTGGCAGCCCCAGGCTCCTGCCGGTGAGGGTAGTGAAGACAACAGGGAGAGCTGAAATCACCCCGTGATCAGGCCTTGCTAATTCTACTGCTCCCAGGAGGATTTGCTATTTTAATTAATTCCAGTAACATATTAAACAAAAGAAATTTATTTAAATAGCACCTGTAACAACCGTAACATGATGTACTAGGGTCTAGTTATACAAACAAGGAAAATAGCAGCTATGCGTGCATAAAGCAAAGGATAGAAGCTCTGTTATTCTGTTTACTTAAAACCTATTGGCATCTCTTTAACAAAAAAAGGCTCCTGCTGTGTCATGGTGTTCCACATACAGAGAGGTTTCCACCGCAGCCTTGAGTGGTGGAGGACCCCAAGCAGTGTCCTGCCCTGGCACTAACAAGGACATACTAGGACAATCATTTAGCACTGTCACATTGTAGCTTTGCTTTTGATAAAATCAAGACTGATGTAGTCACTCTGTGACTGGTTTGTTTCATTGATTGTCAATCTGTCGGCTTGTCTTCAGTTCAGTGCTTCCCAAATTGTGCTTGTGCGCTTCATGTACACACGTGTATCACACAGCTGCATGCAATATAGCACACTGCGGTGCCAGTGCACAAGCACGATGTACACTGCTAGTTTCTCTGTACTCCCAGGGAAACAAAGGTTTACTGGGGTTTTCCAAACAACAGCTCCATCAAACGCAGAGCAGACCTCATAGTCTCTTCTTCCAATTTTCCACCACTTCCCGTAAAAAAGAATAACATGGTATGATACTTGGCACCAAGTTACCATGTTGGCGGAAGTAAAGGATTCCTCTGTCATGTGAATGATTCTAACTTTCTCCCACCCAGGTGAGTAAGAATTTGAAAACGGAAATTTCTCTGTCATGAGCGCTCTGGTGATGCAGGCTGTCTGCATTCCTGGCAGATTTGTGCCTCCCTAGGTCTATCCCAGCCCTCTTTAAAGTCAAGCTTATATTCAGATGTAGGTATGTGTGGCATGCATCCATATTGAAAAGCACTGCTGTAAATTACTCCACTAGTTTAGCTGTATAATACATTCTGTCACATCATAAGTGGCTGCGGAGCTCCAAAATGACCGTACTCCTTAATGAAACAAGAGCCAATGAGACCAGAGGATGGCTGTTCTTCTTTACCTTTTTTTACTTGCTTTACTCTCAGTACCTTCCTTCAGCCTCTAGGCTTCGTCATCTAACAGACTCTTCCAGCATGGGCTATTGCGAGCAGCATCTTCCCAGCTTGTGATATCAATGGTACGGACATTCACCACTCTGCCATGCCTACTGTAGACTACTCCAGTCTCGCAATTCCACAACAGTACAGTCAAATGTGTGTTGGATCAATGCATATTTTGGTTTGCTTTTCAGTATTAGCTCCTTGTTTTACCATAGATGTTGAATCAGGTAGCAGAATATTGTAGCTGCCTTCCCAAAACAGAGAGCAGTCGCTCGGCAACACTGATCCCAAGAGTGGAGAATTTACCTCCACGGGCAGCCAACACATTCTCAGTCTTGATTGTTGCCCTTTTTAGATTGGTATTTATTCCAAAGCAATCATAAACTAACAGAAAAATAATGCGGAGATCCTGAAGTTCATCTTCAGTGTGTGTGATGAAAACTGTATCATCACTAAAAAGCAGCTGTCCTCCCAACAGGTGCTCAGCTGTTGCTTTTCTACATTAAATGCAGAATGCCTTCCATCTGCTCTCGTGAGGAGGTGGCCTTTGTCATGCTGGATGATAAATTGTGATGAGGAAGCAGAGAAAATTATGTGCCACGGTGTGTCAGTACCATTGTTTGTTTCACTGCAACTGCACTGCGTGCTATTCCACAAGCCATCCCGCAAAGATCAGGCAAGGTTCAAAAATACCTTGAGGACAATCAATTTAGTTTTTCAACATTGAAAAAGGCCATTTCTACAGACCAGCCTGAAGAAAATTGTGTTATCTATGAAAACCATGAAAAGAGTTTCCTTTCCACCCACACATTTTTCCTGCAGTCACCCAATAATAATGCCTCTGTCCTTTTCTATGTCATCTACTGGCACAGCAGCCTTTCCTGGCAAAGATAGCTTCCCTGCCGTGGCTAAGGTCCCCCTGCATTCCTGGCCTGGAGAAGCATTCTGCTGAGATGAAATCACTCACAGGATGTCACCAGGACACTCCTTTCTTCATCTCCAGGTGCTAATTTAACTAGATGGTAGCCAGGGACCAAATCAAAAGAACTAAAATACTTTGCTGCTGACGGTGTATCTAGAGCTGGTGGTGTGTGCAGAAGTGCCCATCTTGAGCTGTCTGAGAGTCAGGTCTTCTTAGAGAACGTGCGTCCTCGAGTTTTTTTACGGTTGTAATTGGGATGCTTCAGGCTGTGAACATCACTCAGCCAAGCCCTGACCCTGTCTGCTAAAGCCTATCTCCCACTGCTGTGGGATGTGCTCGGGGAACCCCACTGTGGCATGCTGCCTGCTCTGAGCGTGGTTGGCTGCTATGTTTGGCCACGTCTCTGAAGCTCTTCCTTGTTCTCGACAAACCTGGGCTCCATGTCAGAAAAGCAGCCACTCCAGTTGCTTCCTTCCTTCGCCTCCTCCAAGTGCTGGGGCTGCGGCACCTCCATCGATGGCTGGGGGGCTGCGGAGTGCTGAGGACCGCTGCTGCCACTGGCTGCTTTTCACAAGCCATGTGTTTCATGGTTTTTATTAGTAACATAACTTCTTCTAATCAGACCGCCTTTTCACCAGAATTAGCAGAAGTCTTGGTTGGATGTCAGTGAACTAAAAACTCCCACAGCTGGATGGAAACACCCCTTTCATGCATACAGCCACAGTAACTCTGGTTTCAGCAGGGAATGTTTATCTGAGTCCACAGGAGCATGATGGGTATATGCAAGGCCACAAGAACTGTGTCCTTCAGATTATTGCTTCCTCATGCATACACCCGTCACGGGACTCTGAACGCTTTCGAGGAATAAGACTGTGCACATGATACTGTGCTTGAAACATTTCCAAAAAGCAGAACTTCAGATATTGATCAACACAACATGGATACTCTCAGTTCATAGTGAACCCAACTTCTGCGGAGATTTATTATTTGACTGATACCTCAGGCTAGTTACATGGCCCTTTCAGTACTGTTAACACTGTCCTTCATCTTTTAGTGTTTCCAGATGGTTAACAACCAAATTTTTTTGTGGTTTTGAAAAGTAGGCCCATTTGAAAACACAGAGCATTCAACTGCATGTTCAAAATTATTTCCATATACAGAACTATAGCCAGGGGAATAGCATAGTCCATCCGTGAAAAGGCCCTTTTATACTGCTTTGCCCTTCCCAACCAGAACAAGTTTGAGAGAAAGAAAGTAGACTGAGCATTAACCATCTGCAGGTTGAGACTCATTGCACCTAATTCCAGATAGCTGTAAAATAGGTGTTTACATCTGACAGCTGTTAGGCATTTCTGGAGTCTTATTCTAAGGTAGACTTTACCACAGGACAGGCATCATAGTCTGAAAATCTCTGACTACTGATTCTCTAGGGAATCTAAAGGTCTATCTCAGATACAGATGTTTTACATTTTTTATGTCAAATGTGCATAAGACAAACCATATTTCAAAGTTACAAGCTGATGGGAAGTGGCCTCCTTTGACCTTGCAAGGTTCATTTTTGAAGTGGGAGGTGTGCTGGAGCATGTCATTTCAGCAGTCTGTGTTTCAGGCATCCCCATACCACCACTCTGGTGTGGCAGGGGAGGCACTTGGGCTCAGAACAGCTTCTGCAGCTGAGCAGAGCCGCTGCTGGTGCCACGCTCCTGCAAGCACCACGGGGCTGGGGGTGGCTCAGGGGTTGTTGCCTCCTGCCTTTCCAGTTGCTGCTGAGCCCAGGGTAGAGCTGCTCCCAACAGCAAGCTCCTGCCCCTGTGGAAGGCAGGGACCCCTCCTGCCCTTGTGGAAGACAGGGAGGGACCCCATGCCTGGCACCAGCAGAGACCCAGCCCTCCTGCCTGCCTCGGCTCCTGGTTCACGTGATGGAGTCCCACCTGTATCAGAGGCAGCAGCTACAAGCTCCTCCTAACCTCGCCATGCAGTGTGGCAGCTCCCTACTCTTCCCATGGCCTCAGGAGCTGCTTCCAGCTTCCAAAACCCAGCAGAAGCCAGAGCTCCTGCTTTGCACAAAGGTGAGAGTTTAACCTGCCCCTCTTCTGTTAAACGGCTGTGGTTCTCCCAGCTGTGCAAACCCTGCAAGAACAAGGAGCCTTTGCCTGGCAGGGAAATAAGGTACCACTTGACCTGAGGTATAAGGCATCTTACCCTTGTTAAGACATGGCTTATGCTGAATTCAGAACTATGCATCCATTTTTTCCCCTCCCCTTCCCTCACACTAATTACTGTATGAGACCTGCTGCAATCCTTAAATAATTTAATATAAGCACTGATGTCTGAAATACCAGAGCTGGCTCTGCTTGCTGTTTAGCATGGGGCAAAGTACCAGCCAAGGCCGGAATAATATAGATTTCTTAATGCAAATTAAATCAGCATGTTGGCGTAAAGGCACATGCAGTTGCTGGGATATGCTGTGGTATGTTTCTAGCTGATGATCCCTCTTAGCAGGTAGAGACCTTCATGCTTAAGTCTTCTGGTAGTTTCAGTGATGAAAAATTTACATTTGAGAAAAACTGAGCAGAAGAGCATCCTTCACATAAACACAGGATATGCTGCATAAGGTCATGCAAGAGCATAGGATAGAGCGCTATGTTCTTATCAAAGAAGAAAAAAACAGATGCAAGAGCAACAACTCAGTCCATCACCAATGGATTGTCATGAATTTTTGGAATTTTGAAATGTGAAAAATAATCCTTGGGTGAGGGACAGGGGCAATATGGTGGTCTAGAAGAAGGTTATGGTCCCATACACAGAAGATGATTCTTTTGGTCCACTACCATCACACCTACCCCCCTGAAATTTCACGACCCTTGAATGTCTTTGATCTAAGCCCCTACCCTGAGCAGATAATGGAAAAACAAACACATCACTGTGTGGGATTAAGAAATGGAGACAAGAAGTTACCTGTCATATGTATAATTATCATAGGTAATTATAACCCAGGAGTTCTAATCTTTTTGCTTTTTCTCATCGTGATTTTAGGTTCCTTACCCCTTGTAAGGAGCAGACATTATACCAAAGACTGATCAATTCATTGTTTTTCAGCCTGTTTTTACTATCTACAAAATTCTTCACCCTATATATGATCCAGAATTTCAGTATCTCCACAGGCTGGAGATACCAGACATTTTAAGCTAAATATTTGCAGGATGAAATGCCACAAAGACCCAAGACTGAGAATATATCGTGAGAAAATACAGTATAATCTTCTAATGCTACTGATTTACTGTTTTTCTTTTTTTTCTTTTTAATAAAAATCCTAATACTGGGCAAACACAAAAGCTAAAATTTGAAAAGTGTATGTGAAAAAGTAAAAATACTGCAAAGGTGAATAAGAATTTGTTCTAATTTCTCAGTGCCTAAATTGTACCAGGACTACCTGGTAAATAGCTTATCACAAAGCTCACCTGTCTGCCTGTTTACAGTATTACTTCAACTTCCAGATAAAGCTACTTTTCAGCTCCATTTTGTCTCAGTATTACTTGTCTGCATGGTTTATAATGCAAATTTCCATAGAATTATCTGCCTCAGAAGCAGACACTTCTTGGGACCACGTTGTTATACAAGTCACATTTAACTTCTGTAATCCTGACAGACAGGAAACAAAGCCTGTACTTACTGCACAGATAGTAAAGCAGCAGAATGAGAACCCCTATCAAAATCAGTAATTTCTAACAAGAATAAACCTATGACTGATCTTCTAATGCAAGAAATAGCTCTGGCACATCCAAGTATCTCTCCTTTCACAGAATCCCCTGTTACAGCTTTTGTCTGATGGAGCACAGAAGTGGTGAAAAATCAGGGTTCAGTAATCCAGGACACGCCCATAAATTTCTAGGGTAGAGATTGCACTGCTGAAGCCTTTACAGCAGAACATGCATCACTGCTACTTTTGGCCCTTTCAGTTACAAAAAGCATTGTGGAACAGAAAGCCCTCTAATGGATTTTTTTTTTTTACAAGTAACTGAGGGATTAAAACATTAGATATTCTCCGTGCTCCCAATAAAACATAACAGAGAAATACAACAAGCGATTCTGCAAATCATAAGCATAAGTGGAATAAAATGATCCAAACAATAAACTTAAGGGTGTTTCCCTTGTAATATTCAAACTACTGCCATCATTATTTATCTACCTGAGCCTTCTCCCTTTTTGAGCAAAACAAAACTCTTAGCCCACTTTGGTTTGAAATTCTCTTGTTCATAATACCTTGAAATCACCTTTGTCTGGTACAGTACTTTCTTCATTTTCTTCTTGTGGTTCACCATCTCCCAAAGAATCGATGTCTGAGTCTTCATCCTGAAGAAAGAAAGAATGATAAATTATAATATTAAAACAACAGCAGCAGCATTATCAGGGTAGATAATTAATTCCTACTTGCAATAACTTATGCTGAAACCCCAATTAGAACAGCTATTGGTTACACCCAGCTGTGTTACAGTGCTCAGTATAATAAACAGACCACCATGTGGATTGGCACACACTGGTACAAAATCCATGTCAGGGGTACCCTTTCAATGAGTCAATGAAGAAAGAGCCATTTCAGACGTGAGATACCCAAAAGGTGCTTCTGCATTTATTCTGAGAATAAAGGTTTGCTTTTGACAATCTGCTCCTGCTCTCAGGAGTATTAAATCTCAATTTAAAAACTCACAGAATCTCTTCTCTAGGTTTAAACCCAGAGCATGAAACACACTGCAATTGCAAAATTTTAAATGTAACATTTCAACTTTTTCCGGAAACGGATGTTCCAAAATACTTCTACAATGTAGGGTGCCCCCTTTTGAAATGCTTTGTAGGAAAACACCATTAAAGGACAGTTGCTATAAAAAATATCACAAGTTTTTCTCTTTCCAGAGCATTTCCTGAAACGACGTGCCTTCATCCAGTCAAAGAGCACAAGAACAATGTACAACATACTACAGTTAAAATTAAATGCAAATCTTGAACTGACCCAGAGAATGCAAAGCAAAATGGAAAATTCAGAACAAAAATGGGAATGTGGAAATAAAATTCAATTCCTTATCCCTATTCTCTATCCTGTCCTTATCCCTTTTCCAACAACAAAAAATTGGGTTGTCACATTAATATGCACGTCAAAATTTTGCTATTGATACAGAAATATTAAGTTTTTAATAAAAGTAGCATTTAATTATGGAAGAAAAAAGAATCTTTAAGTCTGGGTCTGGATTCAGGCTGATAGTTCAGTCCCATAAAATTGTTTCCTTCCCGGTTCATTTTTTCCACTTTCTCTTCTTTTTCTGTCCCCTTGCTACGCTGACTTCTCTCATTTTGCCTGTGAAGCCAAGATCTTTGGCTCCAGTGGAGTCAGGAGGAAGTTTGCCACTGATAGCCACGAAAACAACATGTCACCTTAAACTCCTTCAGGCACAGACATTGCCACCCAGTCCTATCAGACTAAGTTTGTACAGTAGCTTGTACATAAACACGCTCACAAAGCAGGATTTTGTTTTCTGTCACACGCACGTCAAATGCAGTGGACCTTCAAGCAAACTTTCAAAGCCATTTTCTTACCTGTAGTGCTTTTGCATTTGACAACATCATGGCCTTCCCTGGATTCATGTAATAGAATGTTTCTGGCACCTCCACGGGCAGCACTTCCTGAGACATGTTTGCAGGATTTACTCCTGTAGGAGTCAATGACAAGTTATTTTATAAAATGACCTGAGGCCCCACCCATCTCATCTCTATAAGTAAAGGACTCCCCTCCCATTGCCGAAGACGGTAAAGCACCAAGGATGACTGCTCCAGGAAAGGATCTTACGGGGCAAGCACAACAGCCAGAAGGGACGCAGTACCCTCCCTCTGGCTGGGAACCTCTCCCAGCCTGGCCTTGCTCCTTGGGTCCTGCATGGCTGCCACCCCTTTTCTGTGGTGAGCAGAGTCCCAGGCCATCCTGCCAAGCCAGGGAGAAGCACGGAGGGCACCACCGCTGAAGCCTGCTCCTTCAAACCCTTTCAACTCCTTCCCCACCTGTGGCACGGGGACGGCCGAGAGCAACGGCAGCTCCTGGTGGGGGTGAACTGAGCCCTGGAAAAAGCCTCTGTGTGTAAATATCTACCAGTGACGTGCCTGCATGCAGGCACCCACCTGTCCACTTTGGTCAAGGCCTCCCTATGGGTGGGGGAACCTGAACTCGCTGCCCTGCACCACACAGTAACCCCCCCGGAAAGGGCCACCCCCACCACCTGACAGGTTACTGTGTGGACCGTCAGGTCCCAGCTTCTCCTGGGCTGCTCCAGTTTCTTCATCCTGGGGGAGCAAGGCCAAGGCATGGGCGCAGGGCCAGATCTTTGGTTTGCAGAGGAGAGCTGTAGGTAGGGGAGGTGAGTGAGGGGCATGGCGTAGCAGTACCAGATTGTGTGCGAGAGGATGGCAGGGGACGAGGAGGTGGACATTTGCAGGGGGTAGCAGAGATCTTGAGGTCAATGCCTATGGCTACAAGCGCTACCCGGGAATACTAGTGCACCTGGCAGTACCTTAAATTCGACAGAAAAAGCAATGAAATATATAATAGCTGTGCAAAGCAGGTAAGAGTTATGCTTTCATACATTTTCTAGAGAAAGGCAACTGAACTTTACACGGCAACTACAGGAAACTCATGTCAGGATGAATGGAACATACTATCCAGTGGTTTAGTTTTATTAGTTTTATTAGTTTTGTTTTACAGAGATTTTGTTCAATCAAAGAGCATGAACAAAAGAGCACATGAACATCTCCAGGCATACCCAGTGGAAATTACCATCTTCAAACACAGAAAAACAAATGAATAACAAACTAGCAGCTCCAGCAACAGTAGGCTGTGTCATAACATCTGCATTTCCAGCATGAAAAGTAGCTCTGCCCACACTTGGAATACAAGAGCATCTTTTGGCCTCAGGTCACAGACACTCTGAGCTGCATCCTGGAGGACTCCTCTTGCAGCTTAATTTAGAGAGCAATCACTCATCTTTGTTTTTTTAGCCTCATCAGAAAAGAAGGCCTGTCTGACCTTGGAAGACCTGCCATGGGACACTAAAAATACTGGTACACTTGTTATTAGAGCAGGCCAGCTTTCCCAAGGCTGATTAGTTTGGAGGACTATTAGCATAAGTGATGATATTCACCTAGAAATCCCTCTAAAGGTGACAAATCTTAAAAAAGTTGAGATTTCCTGTCCTCAAGGAAACCCATGGAAAAGAACAGGCAGATTCTGTGTACAGACTTCCATGTATGCAGAGTTAATTCCCCATTATATGCACACTCGGTCATCTGGAATGATCTGTGTGGCCTTCAGCTAGATCAAGGTATTCTGCTCCCACTTGAGTGACTCCACAGGGAACACCATAAAGAAAGAAAACTCCGAGGCTTTCATTAAGAACTGAACTAGAGTTATCTCATTTAAAACCTGAATGTACAAAACTGGATGGTCTCCATTTGTAGAAGAAAAGCAGAGGCTCCAAGTGGAATGATTGTATTTCTTTATATTCCATATTTCAGTAGTTTAAGGATAGATGAAGCAAAATAACCGCTTCAGAGATCTAACTGTAGTTGCCCTGGCAGCAAACAGCACACTACTCATCCTTTAGTGCTTGCTAGACCTCGTACTCCCTCTAAATACTTAGGTTTCTTATTCACACTAAGAAGCATCAATCACTTGGCAAACGTACCTGTGTCATGCCTGACTGCAGAGACAGGCTGCAGAGAAATGGATCTCCCTGACAGACTTAACATTTTTCAACACGTTCAAATATAGCTTTGTGATTTCTTTTATCAGAGGCTTGGACTGGACTGAAACTGCTGATAACCAGTGTCCCCCTAAATGCCTTGCAACACTATATGCTTGCCTAGCCTTCAAACAGGTCAGGCAAAATGAGCCTGGGGTTATTCTGGCAAGCTGGAAACAACCAGGACTGGCTGTGACCACCTCACTTCTCTCAGACATATAGATACTTCTATACAAAAAACTGCATTGGAGAGCAGAGTCAGATGGGCATTCTGGCTCAGCTACATCCTCTTCCCGCAGGAGGGGCAGTTCTTAGAGCATCACTCGTGCAGTTAGTGAAGGAAGTAAATGTGGAGCAGTAGAGGGGGGGACACTACTGTCTGTCATCTTACCTGGTCTTACTCTTTAACCAAAGAGTTTGAAAGTACTAGAATATATTCCTTTTAAGACATGATCATACTGGGAAAAGTATGGCACTTTATATCCATTACATATATACATCAGCATTTGTATGCATCTAGCGTATAACTAATACACAGCTCTGATACTGAGAGGTATTACTTTCCCAGTAGAGAGACCGGCATCATTAATGACTTTTTACATCACTGCACTCACAGTTAAATACTTGTCTACATTTCTTTCATGCTGGATAAAGCCCAGCACTTACCATACCGGTCTTAGAGCAGCCTAATTGAAGTGGAGATTTATGGTCCATTTTTCTCTCTCAGATTTGATGCATGTTGCAAATGTACAGTCCTCAGTGGTCACCTGTACACTGAGAAAGTCCTCTGTGTCCGGAGATGTCTCACTGTGGGACGTTTTCTGTACTTGGAGAAGCTTTTCCAGGAGTACAGTAAACTAGAAGCGCGGTTCCCCAAGTTTTCTGAGCCACTGTTCACCCTCCACATTTCTGCAGGCTACATGCAAGTTTATCATCTGCTCACAAGCTGGAAACCAGCACGAGGGCAGTATGACCAGTACGGTGCTTCCTCCTGTGCCCCAAACCAGCTGTGGGTTACAGGCCATCAGCTCCTGCACCAGCAGCTGTCATGGACCAGAGCTTAAAAGCGACCAGAAAAGTTATTTGTTAAGGGTCTATAAAGGATTTTCTGAATACTCTTCTGCACATGAGACCAAAACATTTAATCTGTAACAAATTCTAGGATATCATATCATATCATATCATCTGTTAAATCTCAAAAATAAACTACATGGTATGTTTACAAAGTAGATACCAAACCAAAACAACTGCAGCTCAAGGAGGAATTTGGAGCATGGCTTACTTTCAAGATTGGTTGGAACAATTTTGGATGTCAACTAGCTGAGTAGCAGAAATTGCAAAATTAAAGAAGCAACTATCAATTGCTCAAGATTTAGAAGTGCATATTAATATATGTAGAAACTTACACCTCCTTACCTGATGGTTATCAACCTCTAAGGATGCTCCATTACCTCAGCAGAAGAAAGGAAATAGGAGGGGAGAAAACATTTCATATATTTACAACTGATTTACAGATTATTAGCTGAGAGAGAGAAGGGTGCAATAAGCAGCAGCTGGCAGGAAAAGTGATACTGCTATGGGCTGAAAGACCATCTTTTCTCAGTGTTTAAGGGCAGAGAAAAGAAGAGAGAGCTGGGAGCTAGAAAGCACTGACGGTATGCGTATCAGGTGTCTGCAAGCCCAGAGTGGTCAGAATTTCAGCAGTAGGATTTAATGCCATCACATTTTCTGGATTAAGGTTTTTTAGTTGCTATTCTTTTTAATGGAACTGCCTATCAAGACTGCTTTGAAGAAACTAGAGGAGGGATATACCTTTATCTCCATTTTAAATGTTTGTCTCCACCACCTTCTTGTTCCTGCTTTCCATTCCCTGCCATCTTTTCTTTCCCATTGACTTCTTGGCTTTCCAAAATATCCATTTCCTTCCTTTGTCCATTTCAATACCACATAGCTATAATTCCCTTTTTCACTTTTATTCTGGTATTATAATTTTTTTTTCCTTCCTCCCTCCCTTGCTTTTTATACCATCTGTTTTCTTAATTTTCCCCCTTTGTCTCACATGTCTTCTCCATACTGCAATGGTACCTCCAGAAGCTTCAGGTCTGAATGATGGAGGTTTGGTCATATTTGGAACAAGCATGAATACTACAAGCATTGGGGCAGCTGGGATCAGGCCATGACAGCCGGGTGAGACACCCAACTGCATGGACAAAAGGGGATAAGCAATAGTGGGCTGAAGGGAGTGCAAAGGAGACCTCAGGACCCAAGGAGGAAGAAACTGGAGACAAGAAGACATCCCAGAGTTCTGATATGAAGAGCTGGAGGGGTGGGAGGAGTGCTGGGGAAGCGCTTTATGAATGCTGCAGGTGTGCTGGGCTTCAGTGGGAACCCTGCAAGGGACAGACTTTCAGGAGGAGCTCAAAGGTACAAAAGTTCAATGTCACGGAAGACACACAGCTCTCACCCATTGCTACCTGTTGACCAGCATACCATGATCAGGGCATGAGGAAACCAGCCCTGCTGGAAATGAGACCCTGATGGCCTCCCCTGCAGCATTATCACCCTAGTGAGTTGGTGGGATATTGCACATACACAGCAGAGCTTTACATGTGAACAGGTTTTGGCACAGGGTTTCTCAGAAGGGAGTCCTGCTCTACCACCCACATTCTCCTGTACCTGGTGTGGCAGACACATTTCCCATCACTCACGTGGTGCAACCTGTAGTCTCACAAATGAATAGCTCACTTCACTCAGGCTACTTGCAATAATCTTTTGTTTTATCACTCTTTGGGCTACGGAACAGTGTAAAATGGTGCTGCCAACCATCCCATTAGCTTCCGTTTCCTCAGCGGCACTCACCCGACAGGACTGCCCGAGTACTCATGTGCCTCATGAGGGTTTAAAAAATCCCACTGCTGCTTTCCTTAGGTTCCTACGGGCTGACTCACTTCACTGAGCTGCCCAGTTCTCATGCACCTTTGTGATAATCAGAAGGGCTGGGGCAAAGGTGCATTGCATGCTAATCCCTTCACTTACCTACAGATAATGAATAGGTAAGAAGGAGAAGCCAGACACAGAAAAGATGCAGAACATATTAATTACAATTAAGGAGGTCATCGTGTTAGTGTTTGTAGTTCCTATTACCACAGCTACCAAGAGTTCTGTCTTTTAAATCATTTAGGAAAAATCATGCTAATACCTGTCATTGCTAACACTGTGATACAGCATGGGCCTGGATTTTTGCAGTGCTTCGCCCCCCACTAGTTTGTTTCCTCCTGTGAAGGGGTAATTCCATGAAATTACTCCTACTTCCTGTAAAAAGGGACACTCCCAACCTGCAAAACCAAAAGGGCTTTTAAATGCCCACATCTGCAGCTGTTACCTACATTCTTTCAATGCCTCAGTACAGCCCAGAGGCTGAGCACGGGAAACATACCCTGTTAGCAGCTGAACCAGAACAAAAAGCACCAGAAGACAAAGCCACACAAAGCATCCACGCTGGCGCGTGAGAACCGACAGCCAGGATCTTCTGCAAGTGTTCTGCGCAATTAATTAATAAATGTAGTGATAAAAAGCAAGCTGAGCCCAACAAATTAACCAACCCCCTAAGTCACAAACAAAACACCTTTACTAAACATGGACCAGGAGGGCTGACCAGATGAGAGTCAGGAGAACAGGCCACTGCTGAGGAGCAGTCACCTGGAGACACCTCTACAGTATCTCAGAGAGGAAGAAACCAACTGCAGATGGCACGATGGGGCTGGTGTCCTTCCCCTCAACTCAAGAGCATTACCTATGGGCTTGCTACGTATCTCTGGGCGAAGGCCTCCAGTGACCCAGGAAAAGGATGGCTGGATGGAGGATTAAGCCAGACCTCTTTCAGGGTCTACAGCAATGCAGGATGTTTAGGTATTTTTCAGGGTAACAGCAAGGACCTTGCTGCGGGACTCAGGTGGCTGTGGGTATATCTGAAAGAAGAGTCATGGATGTCTGAGGATTGCAAGGGGAGAATTGACGAGAAGATCCAGTTCTTGTCCAAGAGCTTTACCCATACTGAAGGCACCACTAGGAGCTATTGTGTGGGCCTGGCCAGACTGCCAGGAGGTGCGACGGGCTCAGCCCCTGGCAGGTACAGCAGAGCATGCCTTAGTGGCACACTGGGAAAAAAATGAGGCTTCCCTCTGTTGAACCAACGAACAAAAACACAGCAAGGGAAGCAAAGGGGTATAGTTAATGGCAGGGATGGGAAGAGAGAGGCAGGGTTCTTGAAATTTGGTGTCATCAAAGGACTTGGATGGCAGGGGTGGGAACTCCATTTGCAGCTCTTAGAGATGCCCCAAACCCCAGCTGGAAGATGGGCAGGTGGGAGAAGTAGCAAACACGTGTGTCACCCCAAATGGGTTTGCCATAATGATAAAGAGGGAAGCCCGAGAAGGAGTTAGAGCTGGGACAGAGGAGAGGCAATGCCGAAAGGGACTGCATGACTCAGCAGCAGAGATTACAAAGAGAGGAGCCCTTGATGAGCGCTGGCAAGTAAACAGCCATTTCAGCACACTGGAGGTTTGAACCAGGGCTGCAAATTGGATGGAGGTGTGAGGGCCTGAAAAGCAGCTGGAGCAAGGACACACCATCCCTAAGGGAGCTAAAGTCATCAGAGATGAGTGTGGGAGACTGAAGACGACAAGGCTAGAGGAAAACAAGTCATAAAGGAATGCTTGAAAGAAGAGAGAAGGAGATAGCAAGAGGGAAGAGAACTTTTCAGCCTTTTAGAGGTTCACATTTCATTTTGAATTAAGGATTTATTTTCTGTTTTGGCTATGATTCATTATTCATAGCTCTGTGTTTGCCAATACATGTTACTTCAACACAGACAAGTTACTGCATTTCATTTAAATTTGAAGTAATTAAGTGCAGCTGATACTAACTGAAGCATTATATCTTTTTTTAGATTAGTAACTCTGTTGTAATGAAATAGATTTACAGAGCATTTGCATTATTAAAATCCTTCATAAAGTAAATAATTAGTTTGGTCTTAATCTCAAAAAAAAGCAGTTTGAACAAATTGCCTTGTGCTATTTATAGTAGTTGCATAGAGCCCGTGTTGCTTGTATACAGTCAGGGACTGACAAAGTTATGCAATTACCTATGAATTACCCATGGATATCAGTGTAAAGCACTTAGCTTGCCTTGTTACCACAAAATCTGAATGTCTTTCAGATTTTGATGGTTTTATTCTTACAGCATCCCATCCTACTATAACAAGAAATACTATTACACCTGTTGAAATTAATGGGACATGGATGCTGAGCTGTATCCTCTAAATACGAGTGTCCAGTGAAAAGCACAACCCCAGGTTAGGTACTTAAACACGCACCAGAAGAGCCTATCCTGACTCACAACAGGGTTTGAAACAGTCACTTCCAAACCCAAAAAGGGGTTTTCCAAACCTAAATATTGCTAATAATAAAATATTCCTAAATATTACAATAAAACTTGTAAATTCAGAAGTATAGAAAATTTGTATTTTCCATGTGAAATCTCAGATTTTCCTTTACATTTAGTTTTGCATGCTATTTCCAACAAAATATCTTGCTGACACTATAAGAAAACACAGTTTTCTCTTTTTCTTTGAAATTGTCCACATTTATTATGTATTTTTCTGTTGCACTAGATTTGGAATAAATTAAATATCTGTAGCTTATTTGTCTTCACTTCACATATACCTTCTACTAGTGTAGTAAATTTTGAAAGAATTTGTATTGCTGTCCCACATTCATGCATTTAAAAAACTTGTCAACAAGCTCCATATTTCCTAACCTTTGATTTACTGCATGTACATGTATAGACATGAAAAAAATGTTCACCAGCAATGAAATCCAACATAAAACACAAGACTAACATTATTTTGTTCAATTTGTTTATCTAGGATTGCCACGTGGTGGAGAGGAACCACAGGCTGAGACAAGTCTTTGTGCTTTCCCAAGACCATTGTGCTCATTCACAAACAGGTCTTGATTCTTCTGCAGGGAAAAAAAAAAAAAAATATATATATATGGTGTCTTTATGAAACTCAGGACAGTGTTTATTTTTTGTGCCGTCGTTTCTGCTCTATGGCTGAATTCAAAGCCTGAAGGATTAGATGTTTGTTGTTCTGAATGTTGTAGCTGGTCAGTTCTACCAGCTTGTCAAATTCTTCCTCTGTGTAGGTAAAGCTGTTTAAGCAGTATGGGGAAAAAATGCTGGAAACATCCACATTGCCCTGCGCCATCTCAGCAGGGCTGCGCTCCACACCTGACAAATAAAGAAAGGTCATCAATGGGATATAGACATGGTCCCACGTCCTGCTTTCCAGATGGGGCACAACATTGCTCCTCGCTACTTGGATACCCACATTCCTCTCCCACAGGAGCCACAGCAGGCGAGGGCAGGGGGCATGCTTGACCATGTCTCCCATCCCGACACAGCCAAAGGGTGACTAGGTGGTGGGAGGACCATCTCTGTCCCATGGCTTACCAGGCTCTTTGTATTTTCTGAAGGTGTCATTCACCAGCGGGAAAAACACCACTGTTGGTGCCTCTGGGGTCTCTGTGTCTTCGAAGATGTAGCACTCCTTTAGATTTTTCTTTTCTTCTTCGCTCAGGTGGATTTTGGGAAATGGGATTCCCTGCTCTAGGAAGTACTTGGAGGCTTCTTCCAAAGGCTGCATTCAGATAGAAAGAAAGAAAAGGTCAGAAATTCTGCTACCCCCCAACTTTTCCTAATGCACAATGCATCCATCAAAGGCCCTTCACAAAGATCTGGGAGCAGCGTTCACTGTCAGTATTTCTTCTGGCCTTTGTCTCTTGTGTGAGATATTAAGTCCTAGTTATTAACAGAACAACAGTTCAAGACACAGCCTCCAACTTGCACTTCTGATTGTTGTCTTACCTCCTTCTCCTCCTCAGCCTTTATCTGCAAGATAAATAAGATGTTCATGGCTGCGGGCAAGGGTGGCCTAACTGCTTAGGACACAGAAACATGCCCCTTACTGGAGAAAAATCCTGAAATGAGCAGAATGGACAGGAATCTGAAATGGTACATTTTTAAAATATGGTTTCACAAAGGTACAAACATTTTGCTGACTTGGCATGAAATATTTAAAAGCCTCTAACTGTCTTAGATGCCTTAAGATGGTTGTGAAAAGTGATGTAGGCATCTGGGAGCAAACATCATCGTGACTGAAATGTTAATTTAATCTTGTGGGTGTGTACGTAATTTTTGAAAATGGGATTTTTGTTCCTGAATCTGGTTGGTATGTATGAAAATTTTAGTCTTCAAGAACTTCTGTGTTATCCATATCTAGTAATAGGAATTATAGACCAGATTATTAGCTGGTATTTGAAGCAGCAGATACGGTATCAAAGGACAATTCTTCTCCACAGTTTAGAACAACAACAAAAAAAATCCAGTTACTGTTCTAAAGACAACTGGACAAATTACTTCTAACTAAACTGCATGTGGATATCTTTAGATGGATATCACAAGACAAATGAAACAAGTTCATCAGTGGTGGTACTAGTTCCAGAGAAACACTCCATATGGAGTGTAGCCTCAATAGCCATATCGAGATCCCAGGAGCACACCAGTCTAGGAGACAGCATTTACCTATCAGAGGGTTAATTAAAATAAAAGATTTTGAAAACTGATACTACTTCTGTTCTCCTTAGGGGATTTGCCATGGTATACCAGCATCACTGAGAGACCTAGGCATCTACAAAATGGGAGCTGTACACCAAGAATCCTTTTCTCCCCAAATCAGTTTCTTCTACATAGATTATTCTGACTCCTTAGGAGTTAAAGAGGGCTAAAATGGCTACAAGACAGCAGTCATTATAAAAGAAGATAGAGTGGCCATCACACCGATGTCTGTGATCCAGATGAATAGTTTAAGTGTAGGACAACATCCACTTTCCTCTCCGGCCTCATGAGCGGTGGGTAGCTGATATCGATGTATCCTGCCGTGTCTGCCAGGCACATGAACTCTGCCGCTTCTGTCAGCTGGTTGGGGAAATTCTCTAGTACAGTATCTAAAATGAAATATTTGTTATGATGAGTGATTCACTGAAGAAGTAATATATCTGTTGTTTGGCTAAAAAGGGAGAAAAAAACGCCTCTTGCCTCCCCACTTTTGCTTTCCAGGACCCTGCTACACTACAGAAGCTCAGCCTTGACACTGAAAAGAAAGACCTGTCCAAGGTAAAAAGACCGAGCTCCTTCACATCTCATGCTGCCCTTCTTCCATCCCCGATGAGCAGTTGTTGCCATTCCCTGGAATCAAAGGACGTCTTGGAGCTGAGTTGACTGGATGAAATTTAACTAGTTATCCTGAAATTTTTGTTTCCAGAGTGAAAAACAAAGCCTGCTCATCCTCTACCTTCTCTTCATGGATGCAAACACTGACCATCTAAGCAGAAAAAAAATTAATATTCAGGGATGTTTACCTTTCCACATGCAGAAGCTTGTGCTCTGAAGGTATTCATTGTGCATCTGGAACCCCTTCAGGAAGTTGTAGAACTTTGAAACCATCACCCGCTCAGTCAGGACCTGCCGAATGATGCCCATGATGCCACATTCAGGGGTGACTAAGTAAGTCTCCAACTCATGGCTCCTGGCTGGTGAGGAAGGCTCATCTCCTTCTGACGGGTAGAGGAGATGAACAAGTTTTTGTTTTGATACAGTTCTTTGCAATTCTTAAAATACCAAAAGGCATCTAATATTAGCTAGAGGAAAGAAGATCCTAATAAGACATGGCAACATACAATCAATGTCAAAGTTGAAGCAAGAAGAAAATCAATCTTCAGTAAACCATATTCCATGGAAAACAAAGTCAGAGTGGCAACAAAATTCCTAAAGCTGGTAAAAGTGATCTACTGCTTGATAGAAGTCACAGGTGGATTCCCTGTGTGAAGGTCACGGTACACAATGAATCTGGACCAGTTTATTTCAAAATTAGTCCGAACCAGCTTTGAAAAAAAAAAAAAAAAAAAAAAAAGTGCTGTCAGGAGACCAATGACTTTCTATCACAAGCATTTATTGAGCTCAGGGTTCTGCAACACTTCCGTGGAGAAAGTGATTAAAAGCTCATAAACCAAACTCGCTAACCATATCTGAACACAGCGAGGACAGCCAACACCTCTAAAGAGAACACAGGTTTACAACAAGATCAAAGAAAATTGAAACGGAGTTCCACATAATTGATATAACCAAGTCTTCTACAACATACAAAAAGTACCATCTGTCAAGGCAGACAGAGAACACAGCACTGAGCTATTTGTTACAAAACTGCAAGGCCCCGGCAAAGATGATCCATTAAAAAACTTCAGTAGCTTTATATTTGGTGGCAAATCATCAGTTGCACAAATTCAGTCCAAAGAAGACTAATGGAAATAATGTTGCTATGAATGAATTCACAGAGGAAACCTAATTAGATATCACTGGCAACATGACACCTCAGGGGAAAAAAAAAAGCCACAGTGCAGCACTGGCCTCGGTTTTAAGATTTAAAAAGCCTTTACAAAGATTTCACACTATATGCATCTGAATGTAACATTCATTTAAAGATTTGTAAGACAGCAGGTAAACTAGAAACAGAAATGTAACCAACCAACATCAACAGTCCTGTGTTGGGTACACCTCAGTGAGCACCTTTCTGTAGGATCTGACGACTGCCAGGCATCCAAGAGGTTGTAGGAAAAAACATTGCTCCACAGGCCTGCACAATGGTAAAGAATAGGGAAACTGCTTTGGAAACATTTTAATGGAAAATATCCCTTTAAAAAAATAACCTTTCAGCTTTGCAAGGGGTATCCGAAAGCCGCAGGGTTTCCAAATTCTCACCAAAAACTGTATGAAGTTCTTTTGCGGCAACTCACATTCTGTCCTCAAAGAGGAACCTAAATAGTTTTAAACATTGTGCCAGGCCTTCAGCCACTGTAATTCATTGTCACATACAGCTATTGCCAATACACTGCAAACCAACACCTTCTGTCCTATAAGCAACTGTCATCAGAGAGTAAAACCACAGCATTTCCCATAAAATAAGGGTTTGGTCTGCAAAGTATGTCATATGCAACCGTATACTCAGTTAAAGGTTTGGAGGCTGCTCCTGAACAGCCAAGATACAAGTGGTTAGAGCACAATTTGGGATATTCTGCAGAGCAGTCCTCTAAAGCAAGGCATCTGCAACATCCCTTGTAAGATTTCTCTTGCCACAAGTTCTCCTGGGTGAAACTCCTCTCCCTGTCCTTGTTATTCTCATCCCCAGAGTCCTTCTTCCACTTTTGCCCTCCCACTTAAAAGAACATCTAAAAATGTCTCCCCAGTGCAGAAATCTCCAAAAGCTTCTTACATCTTGAAAAGTATTTCTTCCTCCACAGCTCTGCCACAGGCCATGCATGACAAGAACTCTGCCAGAGCAGGCACTGCTGAGCTTTGCCCCAAAAATCTCTACCAGTGAAAGCTTTGCAAAAGCCGTATATTGCAAAGGATGCAATAATTTGAATTGTACAATACAATAATTATGCATTCCATAAATTAGTAACAGAAATACAATTCCCTTTTAAACCTGGTTTGTTTGTGGAGTGGGACAAGAAGCCAAGTGTCTTCTGCTTCGCAGGAAGTCCCCATAAGAATGGGACTTACTTGAGAAACATTAGAAATACATAATTAAGAAATCAGATAGGGGCTTTCTGGCTCTACACTTAGCTGGCAACCAGAGTTCATTTGCAGATAATTACCGGCCAGTTTCCATCTCCCTGCAGCTTGAGAAGCTTCTGTCCAGATGTGCTGCAAGAAGGCAACTCCTCTCATTTCTCCTGTCTTCACTTGGTGCCTTCTCACTGGCTCCCCTAGCCCCAGGAGTTACACACTGCTCATGCATTTTAATATCATCCAAACACTGTTGTCTCCCCAGAACTTGGTCATAATTACGTAGCAATGTTTCCCTAACCTCTTGCACTGAATTTTCATGGTGCCTATATTTGCTGAAGTAAGAACTATGAGGAGAGACGGTATCTTTTACTGGGCTGACAGAGTTGAAAATAGCAGACAAGCTTTCATGCACCCCAAACATTCTTCTGGTAACCTGAGGGTCTCTTGTATTCCCATAAGGTCATCCAGTCTTTCCAGCTCTAGCCACTGCTCTTATAAAAGGCCTTACCTCTCCCTGCAAATGACACCTTGCTTTTATCCTTAAACTATCATGCTGTAACTAATAGTACGTTTTAATCACAACCCAAGAGGGCATTACATGTTTTATCACTAGATGGCAACATCGCTTTAACTCTCCACTCTATCCTTTCCAAAGATACACCTATGGCTGTGGGGTCACCAGCCTAATTCAGGTGCTGAGGTTGAGAACACAGAGCTCAGCCCAGACTGGATGTGTTGGGTGTGCTTGCTACCTGGCCACCTCGGGTATGAACATACTACACCACTGTCATTGTGAAACTGCAACGGAGGCACAACGTTCTCAGAAGAAGGCTCTGTAATCCCACCTAACTCTGTAATCTACCTCCTACCTCTGGCAGTCAGCACAGAGTGCTTAATGGAAGAATACAAGAAAATGGAAAGTGTGAAGAGATCTCTTCTCCAGTGTAGTCTCCAGCATCTCAAGGTTCTGGATTTGGCGCTTCTAGTGCTGGTGGCTGCATCTGAACTACTGTGTTTAGAGCCACCAGTGAGACTACCTTCCATGAATTTTTCCTCCCCTTTTCAGGCCTATTTATGCTCTTGGATCCTGTGTTATCTTCTGAGTCTTTTCCCTCAGCCATCTCTTTTCTTAACTCATGACATCACTAAAAGCTCTAAGCATAGCTATTAAAGCTCTGAGATTTAGTGTCTGTGTGGCTAAGCATAATCTTCTGTTCCTCATGCCCAGCTATCTTCTCATGATCATACCAACATGACTCTGGACTCCTGCATCATACATCGAGTTGCGCAACTTTTCTGCCCACCAAATAAGGAATACCACACCGTGTTGCTGGTTGTATGGATTTTTCAGTTCATAAGTAAACCCTTTCTTACTGGTATCCTTGGTGTCCTGTTGTGTGTCGTGCTTATTTACATGTAAAACATCCATTGTTCAGGGTTTAAGAGCAGATGGACTCTTCTGCCGACAGCTTCACCCCAGAGAACCAGCATACAAAGGGGTGTGGTAGAGCATTCTAGCATTACGTAAAATTAAAACAAGAATTGCATTAAAACTGCAAAGCTGTCTTTCATGCATTACTGGGAGCTACCCACTTTACTGGAATAAGGATAGCAAAACTCACTGATTTAATCATGCTAGTAAAATTACAAAGGATTTAGCATACTATTAAACTTGCAAAAGTATCAGTAACGGTTCAGAAAACTACTCAAAATTGCCATATTTTATAAAGAACTCAGTAACAACATTGTTTTTTGTTATAAAATCATGCCATTCATAGACAAATTTGGTTTTAAGATTCCATTTTCAAAATACAAATGTTTTCCATGTGGAACTCTGCTGCTGATCGGTTCAAACCAAACCTAACCTCTTTAAGCAGCCCTGAAACTTCAGGCATGAGAGTCACCATTCAAGACAAAAGCAACAGTGAATAGTGTTATTTGAAATTTCCTCTAAGTATTTTTTAGCCCATATCCAGCGTCTAAGGAATTCAGCCAGAGGTGAGAACAAACATGTATATTTTGCTTCAGTCCTGCATGTTACAGGGCACTGGTTGCAATATGCAGGGTCTATATTATATTAAAAATAAAGTACATTTTTATGCAATTCAAATTTTCGCAATGGAGCACATCACCTTTCATGAAACAGATGCGGGATTCAGGGAGCTTCTTCATCAAGCGACCCATGAAGAACTTGCTGCCAAAGTCCTCTGCACGAATGAAGGCGCCGTATTTTAAGAACCCAACCTCATAAGGGGTGAACTCCACCCATTCTGCAGAGGCACAAAATGAACTTTTAAATCTCAATCCTATCCCTACCTCCCTGCAGGAAGGGCTCTGAAATGACAAGGAAGCAGCTGCAGGACAAAGTCTATCAGGAGGGTGATCACAGATCGGCCTTCCTCAGGGTAAGGAGTCATCGTTCAGCTGGTTTCAGCCACTCACTCAGTAACATTTCCCCCAACTTGTTCATTCAGGACTTCCAACAAGCCTCGCCAGACAGGACGTAAGTGAAGTTTATACCAAAAGGAGTCAGCCTAATTTTCCCCACATGTGGAGCTAAGGCTCGTGAGTTCCTTGGCTGTCCTTAAGCACCGCCCCCAGATTTCTCCTGCCCATAGAAAATGGGTTCCTCCCAGAGCCTAGGCACAAAGTCTAGAAATGGAAGAGGATGTTAAGGAGGAAAAGGAACTGTTTATGAATGCTGTGGTTCAGCAGTGCAAGGGGTTGCAGGACATGCAGTAAGTGATAATGCAGATCATTTGAACACCAACCGAGTCTAGGTACAGCTCAGTTTTGCCATCACCTTTGAACTCTGAAAGGCTGTAGTCTTCTTTGATGTTGAGGATCATGTAGATAGGTAGGGGATTCTGACCCTGACTCAATGCCTGTCGCTCATCTGAGAGTTTGTGGTTGTTTTTCTGTGAATTGACCAGAAACAGAGAAAGAGCAAAACCAAGGGACCTTAGAATCATAGAATCATTTAGGTTGGAAAAGACCTTTAAGATCATTGAGTCCAACCATCAACCCAACACCACCATGGCCAGTAAACCATGTCCTGAAGTGCCACATCTACACGTTTTTTGAACACCTCCAGGGATGGTGACACCACTACTTCCCTGGGCAGCCTGTTCCAATGCCTGACAACCCTTTCAGTAAAGAATTTTTTTCTAATATCCAATCTAAACCTCCCCTGCTGCAACTTGAGGCCATTTCCTCTCGTCCTATCACTAGTACCCACCTCACTACAACCTCCTTTCAGGTAGTTGTAGAGAGCAGTAAGGTCTCCCCTCAGCCTCCTTTTCTCCAGGCTAAACAACCTCAGTTCCCTCAGCCACTCCTCGTAAGACTTGTGCTCCAGGCCCTTTACCAGCTTTGTTCCCCTTCTCTGGACACCCTCTGGCACCTCAATGTCCTTCCTGTAGTGAGGGGCCCAAAACTGAACACAGTACTCAAGGTGCGGCCTCACCGGTGCCGAATACAGGGGGACGATCCCTTCCCTGCTCCTGCTTCCCTGCTCTGCTTCTTGGCATGGTGTATGGGCATGCAAGATTACAGCAAAACAAACACCTTTCCATCTTCATTTTCTTATTCTCTCCACTTATTTTGTGTCCAGACATTTTTTTAACCAAGGAGTGATCTAAACATTTACACATCCACATAAGCTTAATTACAGGTGAGCTGTAGGACACTTTGTGGTACAACGGTCTCTTGTTGCTCCCAGTAAATGCATCCACTTTACAGGGATTATTTAATTTCTCACAGGAAAGAACAGAGCAAAAGAAACCAAGAGCAGGACTCTGCTGTTAGGTGCTCAGATGCTCATAGTGGTAGAAGGAGACATAGGTTTCTGCTCTACAGAATACCCCTTGGGCTGCTAATTATGTGTTGAGAGATACGTGAGGACAAATCCCCTTTCTTAGTCAGCAGAGATCATCTTCTGGATAATGCTGGCATGCATCTGTCTCAGGCTAGCATCTGTCCCTGGAGCTTCATTTTCCATGCAACGGTATTCAATAGCTGTTAGGGAAAACATAGACACGTTACCCCATCACTTAATGCTTTTTCCAGCAGAAGTCCCCAGAAATCAATGCTAGAGATCTGGTATCCCTCTTGCTTCCGCAGTTTTAGCTCCTTGTCATAGTACTTAAAACTCTCCAGGGAAAAGCAGCTTAGCTTGCACTTGGTCATATGTCTGCGGACTTCACCAATTGGTCTGGACAGATCCTTACGTGACCAGTCAGCACTCTGATACAAATGTGACAAGGTCCTGGGGAAAAGGAAAGAAGTACGCTGTCATATGCTTGAGGTGCTTTCACTTTTTAGACTTGGATTTAAGGACCACATCAAATGAACTAGCTGAGGTTCATTAAAAACATCTTTTGGACTCAGTTTATTATTAAAGAGAAAATATTTGGTTTTTTTTATTTAGAGGACCCCCCAAATCACTAGTGAAACCTGAGGACTAGCAAAAAAAGCCCCTCCCTGCTATGTAGGTTTACGCACAAGGCAGTGATTTGCACCAGGGTCACTCACTAGGAAAGATCCTAGAGATGAAACAAAGAGTCAAGGAAAATGTTGTTCCCTGTAAGCAGTGCCTAGGCCATACGCTGGCTCAGGCAATGTGTTCCTAATGCAGCAAAAAAGCACTTCAGACTGAAGTAGTACACCTTCCTTTACCAAAATGAAGAGAATAAATCTCTCGCACAGCAGACTATAGAGGTGACGAATGATATCTTTGTTCAGGATCTCCTTACCATGTTGAACCAGATGACCCAGTGATGTATGAAACAGCATCTAAGAGATCCAGCTTCTGAAGACCCAACAGGTTGCCTAACAGAGATGTCAGTGCCCGGGTGCCACCTCCTGTTGTCATGACTGCTACAACTGGTACCTGTTTAAACATCAACACAGCAATGGTAAGCAACAACTTAGTTTACCAGCACACATGATCAGAGCCGAGTGAATTGAAGCATTTCTGTCTCACAAGAAATTCCAACATTTCACCGTTTCCCCAAACAGGGGAGAAAAAGGTGAAAACCTGGTATATTGCACAGAAAAATAATAATAAAAAAGAAGGATTTGGTAGTTAGCTAAGTTTGACTTTTTTGATCAAAATCAATCAATTTGAATTCTAAATTGTTACATGCTCCTTACCAAAACAGCTCAAAACTTTTTGTTTCAAGGCATTTCAATATTAGACTGCATTTTCCTTAGCAGAACATCATCTCATGAGAGCTCTATTTTGAGAACAAGCAGAGCTCATCCTGTCTTGCAAGTATAATGACTGGATTACATTTCCTATAAAGTACCTAGAGTATATAATTGCAATGATGAACCACAAAGCCTAATTGCAGGGAAATCTAAACTGTGTTACAGGAAGACAAATTCCTCCAAGAAACTCACTGAGAGAAGAGGAGCCAAATAACATTTCCCATATACATTTCCAGGCAACTGCATCAAGGAAATACTCAGCAGTGACTTGATTCAAGTCAAGCATTTCAGGTCAAAGCAAAGTTTTCTGATTCAGGTTTACCTGACTATGAGAAAACATTCTCTTGTTGGAAAAGCTGAAATTACTAGTTAGAAGTACTTCCCCTAAAAAATTCTTATACTTAAGAAACTGCTTTTTTCCACCGAAACTAGTGTGCTGATGAGAAACAGTATACTGATGTGATCAGTTTGTGAGCAGTGACATCATTTATAGCATCCAAAGCCATTCTGTCATAATGTTTAATATGCCTTTGGTCCAGCTGTCCTGGACAAAAGGAAAAGCACAGGTTAAAAAAAACCTCTCAAAATGAAAACTTCTTCATTTCTGAAGTTCCTGATCACAGGCCATGTTCCGTGCCTAAAGCACCAACCATCCCCATGCCAGCATGGACATGAACAAACACAAACCCTAACTCAGTCAGACAGATGAGAGAAAAATGTTAAATGCCTTTGTGCTGTTAAGAGCGACAACACAGCTGAGATGATGAGCACCAGAGAAGAGAGTCTGTGATAAGACACCTTCTCATTAGTCAGTGTTATATATCACTCTGTTAGGTTTTCCCCCTCCAAAATACCTTGTGGGGCCTTGGTGACTGAGCTAAGAGAGTAGGACCAGCCAGGTCTGTAATTGACAGATGAAAAAGAAATAAGGCAGGAAAAAATGCTGATTTATGGCATTCTGTTTTCTTAGCAAATGTGTAGCAAATGGGTTTGATACTACCCATGCTCTCACATTGTTTCATCGACATGTTTCTCAATGCTTTACATGGGGCACTGAATATATCAGAGCTGGTTAAGGAACAATATGCGAACAGCTACAAGCATAACACATTCCTGTTACACAGCACCGTCCAGTCCCTATGGTGCTCCCCATACCTCATGGTCTTGTAGGTCTCGCTCTAAATGAAGTGCTTTTTTCAGAGCAGAAGCCACAAACTTCCTCCGTTTCTGTAGGAATTTTTTCTCCTCCATACAGAGATCAAAATCCAAGCGAACATCTAAGTTTCTTGACCTCAAACAAAGTCCAAGGTTAAATAGAATGTGCATGATCACTTACAATTAATGTCTGGGCCCATGCTTACAAGTCACAAACTCTACTATTAGGCTTAGAAAAGCTGCTATTGTGGCCCCACAAAAGCATATCACAGGCGGTATAGACAAGGTAGAGAAAAGGCTGAGAAAGTTAAAGAGCTATAAAATCTTACAGAGAAAAAAACAAAAATATTTGTTATTGCTGCACTGATTTTTCAAGAAGCGTCTAACATAAATACTGCGATACATAAACAGATACTAGAAACAGCTGGATATTTAGGGTTTGTTGCCTGAAAACCTCCAGGTTTTATAAATACAAATACTCTGGATTCTTTAAAAGTAAGGAAAGTGAGGTATAAATACGTATTTTTCTAAACTTGTAGCTGCATGGATTTTGCAGCCAGAAAAGATTATTCTCCCCATGCAAACTGAACTCCTTCATAGTAGCATAACAGGAAATTTCACCCAGCACAGTTAACAATGTTCAACTTCTGGACATGGGTTACTAACATGGGGTAAATAGGGGTAAATATAATTATTGACTAAATACTTTCTGCCTTAGTTACAGAAAAAGCTAAGAAGGCAAAAAAGCTGGGCAGCATCTTTTTTGCACAACCACAAAACCTAAAGACAGAATTTCTTACCAGTTGTTTGACTTCACATGTAAATTGATTGTTTCATCCTAGGAAAAAACCACAATATAAGCACGGGCCCTTCCCTTTCCCTTTCCCTCTTTCCTTTCTTTACATTGTTTTATACTAAAGATACAAAGAGCAGTATACAGTAATAACCAGCACCAGCTCTGCCAGTGTGCCCCGTCTTGCCTCATCGTTTGCATTTGCTCTGACCTGCATGAGTCCCCCAGCTGGTTACAGAAATCCCTCTGTGAAACTTTCAGCTGTGGTTTTTAGTTCTGCTTGGTTCATGTGAAAATGCGCAGGTCTGTAACCTTCTCCATTAGGAATGTAAGGGCCATATAAGTTATATATCTAAACCCCTACGTCACACTGATCTAATTAACTCATGCCCATTGATCTTTGGTCCATAGCTTCACATCTATTCTAAAAAGTTGGTATCAATCACCTTTGCTACTGCTACTTTCTCCTTGAAGGGAAGTGAATCCAGAGGAATAGTGAGGGATGCATGGCAGCCTTTTTTCTCTTCACCTGAGGTACCCTGAAAAATAAATTATCATGTAGAAAAATATTTAATGTATACACCACAAAAAAGCACTATCACCAACTTATTTTTTCAAATGGGGTCACTGTCCAGCAGTTTCCAGGTTGGCATCTAATATTCTGGTGTCTTAGGGGGTACAGTGCTCTTCCAGAGCAGAAGATCATGAAAGATGGCTTTTAATTAAAAAAAAAAAAAAATTCTTTCCATTTGCCTCAGTCGAGTATGGAAAACCATGAGTTTACTGTGCTTACTCAAGCTAACGATAACGTACCAAGCAGAAATGAGGCTTTTTCTCTGCTAGAGCCACGCGCAGCTCGGACAGGCTGTACTTGATGTAATGGAAGTCCAGGGGCTCCACGGGTTGCCAGGAAGACCCCAGTGATAGGGTCTGTCTCTCTTCATAGGATCCCTTCATTGAAAACAAGAAGTCTTTTTCTAAATAAAAGATGAAAAGCATAGAGAGAAGTTAGTAACTATGATCTCAGAAATAGAACACTAAATGGTCATTCAGAAGTTGTCATTTTTATGTACAAAAAATTCAACAGTGCTTAAAAGCTCCCAGACTCTATTTATGCACTCACAGAACATAACAGGAAGAAGAAAAAAAAAAACCCCAAACACCAAAACCAAACCCAAAGAGCTTATAAACCAGCAGTAGCTGTTTTAAAAACTCAGACATACAGGCAAATTGGGCAAAATGTAAACTATTGAGATAGAAATATATATTTACTTCTATTTTACAGCACTAATAAGATTCATTATCACTCTAATTTCAAAGTCCAGTTTTTATAGTTAGTTAGCATAGACACACTATAACTGTTGGAACTGTGATTCTATGTATACTCCTAACCATCCAGTTCCTGTGCTCTAATTGTAAGAACAAGGTAGGAAAATTACCGGATAAGAAAATGACAAAAAAATTGAGGAATTTTCAGTTTACCATAGAATAAGATTTTTTGTTTCTGGTTTAAAGTCTAACCTGAAGGTTCTTTCTTCATCTGTCCGTTGTCCACCAGGACTTCCAAGCAGGAAATTTCACGAGACTGTAGCAGGGATGAACAATGAGAGAATTAAGTGTACAAAACATGCCATATCTGAGACACCTCACTGCTACCTGTCTCTGTTCACCTGGGTCCCTGGGGTCTGGAAAACTGTCCACCCTGTGTTTGTTAGGCTGATAAGAGAAAGACCTTGGCACTCTGAAGATGTGCCAGGTTTCAGCTGAAAGAAAAATGACTGTGGTGCTGTGGTCCATCCACGGGGCTGGGGCTGGGAAAGGAGGGGAAATAACAGGGGAGGGAATGGGAGCATGCTGAGGCCTCCCAAGGGCAGATTGATGGGTCAGCCAAATCACAGGGCTGTCCTTGCACCCCTGCTTTGGTGAAGTTGGACAGCCAAGTGCTACCTCCTCCAAACAGTGAGTTACGGGCAGTCGAGAAAGCAACTTCCATATCATCCTATGGAGGTGGGGAAAACAGGATGGCCATGAGGGAGTCTCAAGAGAAGTCCCCAGAGGCAGTAAGTCAATGAAAGAGCATTTCAGGCCTCGGCAAGAGGCTTGCTGTCAGCTGGTGGTGGTGGTTGACAGGTCTCTGGGTATCCCCAATGACTGTGTTCACTCTTTCCTAACACAACCTCCCACAGGCAGCAGCACAACAGGATGGCTGCCAGTGTCCCACCCCCCACCTCCCTCCCTTTCAGCCCTGCCTGCAGTGAGGTGTTGGGGCACCTGCCAGATTCACCACTCCCATCACTAGCATGAAAACAAACACGGGAGAGAAATAGTTTAAAATTACCACTAATACACCATTAGTGACAAGCTTTTCAGGAGGGACTGGACTGAAAGAGAGGAAAAAAACTGCAATCAGAATTAATATGACCTAAATACGTCTTTAAATGAATGCCAAGGAATAACACTTTCCTTAAAGGTTGCCTTGTCCAGCATAGTCTCAAATATGTCACCGATTTTTAATTTTGGGAGACATCTGAAATGTGTCTTCCTTGTTTTTTTAGTGATAATGGTAAACAATAGTAGTAATAAGCACAGTGGCTGCAGTTCTTATTACCCTTCTCCCTCTTCCAGCAAATAATGGGACACATTAGTATCCAGAATGGTTCTTGGTAGATAAGGAACACAGTGTTTTAGCCAATACGCAGCTAACTAGATAAACACCAGGTGTTGCTGAGATGCTGAGCATTTTAAACTACATTATACTAAATGCTATTATGTGTTTGACTGCCTGCTTTGGCAAAAGGACAGTTCTTTGGTCCTATATGGGTTTTACTCACATGCTCTCCGATGCAAACTCAACCTCCAGCATCTCTTGTGTCTGTAAAAGATTAATGCATTATAAGCATTTGAATTAATTTTCTTTCTCACTAGCTATGGTTGTCAATGATTATTCTGGCTCCTGAAACAGCTCTTAAAATAAAATTTCCTTCCTGTTCTAGAGTATGCTCAGATGAGTGAAAGCAATCAAGTTAGAGTGACTTTTGGAAAGTATTCTCCCTCCTCCATTAACCATCAGTCCCCAGGGTGACTGCACTCGTCCATTCAGTAATGAGGCAGAGTAAAATGGTCACATAGGCAATCCCCAGTCCTAAGCCTGCAATAACTGTTGCCTTAAAACTATCTAAAGCCTTGTTTTTTCTGGGTAACATTATCAGAAGACTGATACTGTTGGATAGCAGAGGGCATTCTCAGTTCTGATCAAAAGGTCTCCTATAACATGGACAATACATTGACTAGTCACCAGACAAGTTAGTATAGACTGCCTGCCGATATCACCGTAGAGCAGAATACCAATACATACCCTATAAGAAAAGTCAGCAAAACAGCAAATCTATAAATGTATCTAAATGGGACATCCAGATCCCATGTTGAAGTCATCATGTATGTGTTTGGGCACACTGAAGTAATGAGATAGTTACAGTAATTGACCGTCAATGGCTTCTAGCACCTCAGCATGGATCTTTGTGTTATATTCAGGTATACATAAAAGAATTACAGGGCAGGGTATCAGTTTTTAAGTGAATACTCCAACATCTGTGCCAGAATATGCCCAAACTCATAAGCACTGGTCCCAGGAAAAGAAAGTCTAACAGAAAAACTTTGTGCAACGGTGATGAAGTCTTACCTCCAACAAAACCTATTTGAGCAACAGAACCAAGAAAGAGGGGAAACTGGTGTCGGAGGTGTGAGGAGCTAGTAAAAACCTCCAGGATTATGTCCAAGGTAGGGAGGTAAACCTTGTCCACTTTGCTGAGCAAGGTTTGGAAGGTATTTTACAGGATACATGAAGTGCAAACCAATAGGAAACAAACCCTCCTACCTACAGTTGCTTAAAAGAAGTTATTTAGGAGGCTATACCAAAAATGTATTTCCTTCCTGTGGCCAAGGCAGTTTTAGTCCTCACCTTTGGATTTAGCTGAAAAGTCAAGCGAACAATTTCTCCAAGCTGGATTTTAGCAACGTCAAAGAGGACCGTGAAGAGGAGGTCATCTTTAGTGACTGCATTTTCATCATAGACTTTCAGCTCAAGAATATTCTGTGAACAGAGGCACAGGATTAGAAACATCTCTATTTTGAGACCTTACAGAGGCACAAGATGACATACTCAGCTTGTTAAGGAAGACAGAGAAAGGATGGGAAGAAGCGAGAGAGCATGCACAACCTTTTCATCCACAGAGAGCTGAAGAAAGGTATTCTGAACCTAACATAGTTGGGTTTGTTGCTTATTTCCACTGCAGAGTAATTCAAATGACAAAGGCTAGTAGAATCATTGAATCTGTAGCTCTCATATTGAAAAACATGTTTGACCACTAATTTGGTTTGAGGTCACCACTTTTCCCTGAGTTGTAGTAAACCATCTAGTGGTCAGGACTTTATTGCTATTAGTTTGGATGTTTGAATGGACAGGAGGGGTAACAGCCCCTGCTATGCCTGGTTGGTAGCTGCACATGGGCTGGCTCAGAGGTGCCTCCCAGAGTGCTGAGCAAATTAACATTAATGGCAGTTTTCTCAGTGGAGAAACAATTCAGGCCTCTCCCCATATATTCAGATGCTCGTTTTCATGTCAATTACAGGGATCTCTTATCTCAGAGATTCTTACTTATCTACCAGATTTAACTGAAACTTGCTAAGAGGTTTGACGCTTATTAAAGACACAAAAAAAGGCACATGGTCTCGCACACAAACACATGCACAAAAAAGAGTGAGCACGTGAGCTTAATGTTCTGAATGAATCACAGGAAGGTCCATAATTAAATCTGATAAGTGATCGAATATACAAATATACTGAAAGGAAGATAATCCAGAACCCAAGTATTCAATTTTGACACATATCATTTCTGTAAGAAACCAGCAAGTGAGAGATGGCAAAGTGTAGTGAACTCGAGTTTGCAGTTTGCTTCCACAAGACAGAAAGGCTGCTGCCCTTTAAGGCCGTATATGTAAATGCATCACACCGTGCTTCAGAGAGAAAAACAGTTCTGCTTGGGGCTGACAGGGTCACCAGTGGGTTCCTGCCCACCACGCTTTCTAAGAGAAATATACCAACAAGAGGCAGAGCAAAGCAGCTACAGCAACTTGGTTTATAGGCCAGCCATAAAGAGCCTGTAAAGGATTATGGAAGGTGATGAAGGGGATATGCCTAGAAGCAATTATCTGCGGTTTGTAGAAGGCAGGCTTACACTGAAGAGCAGGTCAGATTTCCTAGCTGTGATACTGCAATAGACTGCCCTTACTTGGTGAAAATGGCTGACTTACTTTCTTAGTGACTGACTGATTTGAAGCCCCTCAGTTACTCCCAGCTAGCCAGGAGGGGCATGCACAGGGTGCTGGCTGGCTAAGGGAGATCTCCGGCTGCACCACCGGCATGCTGTGTGGGAAGCAGCAGAGGCTCTCTGGGCAGTTCCCCATTTCTATCCACTCCTAACAGAGGATATGAGGGCAGCATTGCTGGGAGCCAGGCATCAAGGAGAGCCAGCCTCTGGGGGGGCTACGTGCCACCAGCTCCAGGCAGGGTGGCCCTCCTGGAGCTGGGGGAGCACTGCCTACAGCACCAGCCCAGGAAACCCTTCCTCACCCACTGTGCTTCGTCAGATGTTCATCAAAACAGATGTAAACACTTCCAGTAAACACTCCCCTTCCTGATGGGAACCAGCCTGACGTACCCAAGCAAGTTATTTTTTCTTCCACAGTGAGAGCGTATTATAGGAATTTACTGAGCTCTGGCTGCCATGATTTAGGAAGATGAATACCTCAATGATACACAAGACAGGCGAGGAGAAAATAACCAGACCAGCAGACTCCGGCTCTGCCCAGAAAGTAGTGAGCAGAGCAATTGCAGTGTATGCAGAGAAACCTGTGAGAGCCCTAACCTAGTCTGTTGAGCCCAGAGAACAGCAAGGCAGCAGTGACAGACACGCCAGAGCCCTTTGGTTGTCCCAGATCCCCAGGACACATTTTGTGCAGCCCACGCTGATGCCACAGTGACCACTGCCACACTGCTGTTGTCACACACTGAAAATCACTGGGGCTAATGCCACGTGTATTGTCTCCTGCTGCAAACTTTCTACAAAGTAAACATAAGGTCTTCCCAAATACTGTTCCATGAAGGAGTAGATCAAGCAGCTTCCTGTGGCCAAGATATTTTTTTCAGCTGTTACATGTGGCATTGCAGTTTTGAAAGACCTGACAGCCACGAACCACTGCAAGGAGCAGGTGTTCTGGTGCAAGAGTTGCAGATCAGTGGGTGTTTGTTCCCATGCTGCAATATTTGTCCCTTGCCTTTTGCTTCCCAGAAAAAACTGCAGGGCTCAGTGAAATTGTGCCTCACTGGTGCTTTGAAAGAAGTTGGAATTTTTTTAGTTCTGCAGGGAAAGGACTGGATGTAGGCCACAGAGGGGCAGGCGTGTTAAAGCTGAAAGCTGTACCAAACAGGACCAGTACCACCTAACTCTGCGGAAGGAAGCCTGAGAACCTGTATCATGGGCAACTTCTGCAGACGAAGGCAAGAGGGATTCTTCACTGGAGACCCTGTAGTATAGCAAAACTTTGAGCTATTCTGAATGCTCTTTTGGAGGAGTTTGCTGATGTTCAAGAGAGCCAGGGGACTGGCCTGCTGATTTGGCACTTGGCAGAAATGTTCTTGTCCCACTCTGCCATCAGCACTAGGAAATGAAGGGTGCAAGTTGTAAAGCAGAGTTGGATTGCCCCAGGTGTGAAGTAAGCTTGGCTTACTTGGCCTATCACTGATATTTGTAGACTCCTAGACTCTGATGTTGATGCTGCCTTTTGGAGGGAGTGCATAGTGGGACTTGCAAATCTTCTTAAGCTCTAACATTTATCACCATGGTAAAAGCTCAGCTGGTCATCTTATGCAAATTTTAATTGTTGCTTTGCGATTTTCTTTAATTGCAGGTTGTTCCAAATGAATGGTAAAAAAAGTACAGCACTGTGATGCTTCCACTACTTAGCTCATATGTGTCTTTTATGCTGTTCAATCTACTCTGAAATTCTCACCTTTATTCTTGAAAAGCAGTGATTTAAAAAAAAAAAGGGAAGAAAAAGTGAAAAATGATAGAACATTATATGAATAGTTGTGAAATATCTTGGCTATCTTTTATATATCAGAAAATAAAATTTAATTTTGCTGCTGCATGCTACACCACATCCCCTTACCCATATCCTTGTAGTCCCTCACACATATTTATTTCTGTGATACCCTACATATCAATCACACAATGAGATCTCCACCCCAAAAGAAAAACAAATGCACTCTGCATCTTACTTTTACTTGGCTCTGGATCCTGAAGCAAAATGTTTCATTCCACACTGGATCTTTGCAGTTCTTGACAGTTTTGGTCCGGACAGTCTCAGGGGAAGCAGTAGGCAAAGACAGGCTTACATAGCAATCCGTTTGACTAACTGTATTCGAAAAGATATATTGTAACTAACAAATTAATATAAATATCTTGGAGCATAGCCTTATAGCACCATATAGACAGCAAGCTGCAAAAGGAGATATTGTTCCTATTGCTTTTCTTACAGGTCCTTATTCAACAGCACTCGCTACTATTTGTTCCCTCCTGCAGGTGGGAGCTCTGGTCATTAATGGAGAATCAAAAAACATACTGCAATAAAGACAACTGGTAAGAAAAAAATATGCAGAGCTAGTTCTACTTAACAAAACCCATTATTGGTATATCCCCTGTTTGTTGCAAATCAACAGATTTCTGTGATGAAGAAGAAAAAGGTTTACATTTTAAGAGAAACTTTTTAAAGGGTAAAATACTTATTTAACTCTTTGAGCATTTAGACAAGGGTCTAACTTTGTCCTTTGCTCTTGAGAGGGGAAGAAAAGAGCTAAGGAGGGTCTAGGTACAAAGGATCTTCCCCCTCTGGTCTGCTGTCCCCACATAGCTGTAGCCCAGGCCATGTAATGAGCCAACCCTCTCACCCAACGTGCAATCACATCTCTTCACCGTCAACAAATATGCAAAAATAGCAATGCACTTTCACCTTACTGATTTAAACGCTGAGCCTTGATAGTGAAGAAACTTCTAATTTCTGAGAAAGGTATTAATGTAACACAAGGTTGCACAGTTAGCTACAAGTATGGCGTTAAATCTTCACAATACATGGGGGCTGCTTTGGGGTGGGCTCCCAGGAACCACCCCCAGCCCCAGGCTGGGACAAACAGCCTCCTGGCCGGGAGGTAGCACACATATGCCAGGCACTGCCACAGGGTGTTGACAAGTTGTCTCTTGGGGATTGCCAGAGTTTTTGGGTGAGAGGCAGGTTGGGTACTCATATGTCTGTGCAACTAACTTTCCTTTTGTGTGCTGACCTGGTGTATGTAGAGTATTTGGTGGTTAGGATTCTCTCTGATACTGCTAAGAAGATGCTGGTTTTCTCAGCAGGGAGCAGTGCTGGGCATCTGCTCCTAAGTGCATAGAAGAGTTGGTGTCTCATGAACCTGTGGTAATAAACTGAGATCCTGAAAATACAGTGAAGAGTGGTGGGACTCACTCTCTCTACCCTGTCGTTCACCCTTTCTAGCCCTCCCATTTGGAGCAAATCTGCTGTCCTTCAGTCCTGTACACTGTTTGCACATAGTTTCAGACAACGGACATTTCTTTTGTCTGCTAGGCAACTACAGCTGTCTCCAATGTCTCCAGCTCTAAGAACTTCTTTTGTAATCACAGTAACAGGTTAGACTTGGGTGTAATAACAGGCAGTTTGGTACTGTGGGATACAGGCTGAGAGGCAGCATGACCAAGTGGGTAACCTGCTGGAAAAGGTCTCATGGCATGTTGGCTCCAGTCCCAGCTCTGCTCCAGGCTGCTAAGTCACTCTGGGCAATTGCTACCATTTAAATACATCTTGCTTCTTTATCTGCATTTCCCCATCAATAAAGCAGTGATAACTACCCTTTCCTCTTTTGTAATGTGCTTTGACAACCCATGATTAAAAGCATTATACAAAAAATAACTACTGTTAATAATATTTCCACATGACCCACAAGAAGAGAGTGCCTTATCAGTAATTATGTTATTCTTTCTCTACCAGTCTCTTGGTTCTCATACCACACTTTCTTTAAACTTGTGGTGGAACCCATCTGGCAATGAATAGGTGTTGCTTAAAGCAATTTGTGCAATCAGTTTATCTATGATTTATCTTGCAAGTCTTCTGAAACTGTCTGAACATGAAACATCTTCCAGTTTTTCACCATGCATCTGATAGTTTCCCCCTTACTGTCCCTAGCAGGGAAGAAATTACTTTAACATCGCAAATGCAGGTGTCTATAATTCTTGTAGGTAATATTAGGGTATTTTTAGACTTATTACTGCAATTTTAAAATGCAGAATATGTGTGATGTACCTGTAGATAACAATTTATTGGTAAAGGAGGTGATAAAATGTTTTTTTAGCTCTCTCCCACACAATATTTTCTACAATTCTTCCATTGATTTTTAACAGTTGAAAAAGACAATATTAACTTTGCATAGTTACTTCTTCAGATGGTGCCAGAGAAGCAGGTAAGAGTGAGAATATATGTTTCTTCAGCAACTATCTGTCAGTTATGGACTACTGATATATGTGTGTTTTAGAGAATTTGTTCATTTATGGTCTGGGATATCTCTTTGTTGTACATACTAGCTATGAATCCTGATTTAGAAGGCAGGCATTCATTATTTTCAGAGTATCAAAGAAGCTGTAAACTTGTGACTTATAATCTTTTATCTAGAGCGAGCTGTGGTGGAACCTCTGTTCAGTCTTTCATTCTCTGAACACAATAGACCTATAGCCTTAACAAGAGCAAAAACAAAGTCCCACAACCTGATGATCCACATGTAACACCAGCTCAGTTAGCAACCAGCGAGGCCTCAGTCTCAACATAGCCCGAGACAAGAATGCAGATAAAGATATTTGAATCTGAAAATAAGCAATTACAGCCAGGCCACTGCATGAAGAATAACAAATTATGCCCCAGAACTGTAATGTTGCAGGACTTATCTGATAACTTATACATACAACACAAGATTTAGATAAATTTTGGACCAGATCCCAAATACACAGTATTAAACGTAAGTGCAGGTGATGAAATTTAGCACAGAGATCTTTCTGCATACATTCCCAGCCCCGGACAGGACCAAGTGGATGCTCAGTGTCTTCCATGTTGCAGTTCTCTTCCACTCTCTTCCTCCCTCCACTATAAAAGGCCTTAACTGTTACCAGCTACTAAAATTAAACATGTCCAGATTGAAGAGTATTGACGCAGACAGCCTGGGATATGAGAAAGAGCTGAAAGAATTGAGTTTGCTAACTAAAAAACAACAACAAAGACTATCAAATAACATGATAATAGTCAGTTCTGTAATGTCCAAATGGTTGATACAAAGAGGACAATGATCTGTGGCTCTGCGTGGCCAGAGGGAAGTAAACAAAGACAAACATTAGGAAAACTGCTCCAGCTCTGAGAGAGTTAGCTCTAGCAAGAGAGGTTTTATAAATTTTCTAGGTAACTCATTTCAGAGAGTATTGGTACCCAGGTATCTATCGAAGAGTGACAGACAAGGTAAACTTGATCCTGTTTCAGAAGAGGACCAGCCCAGGTGAACCTACAAGGTGTCATATGGAATTGCTGCCACATGATCCTCATGTTTATGCTGGAAGGCAATAAACAGGATAATCATGTCATGTCAATTATACTGCATGGAAACCAACTAACCGGTCTCCCTGCCAGCCTTGACTGTCACGGAAGGAAGTGATAGGACATCCTTATACTGTACACCAGCCTAAGAGTTCGATTCCCAGATATCTGGGCGCTGTCTCCAAAACAACTCCAAACCTCCTTCTTTGACACGTATAAAGTAAGACTGTAAGTTCATTGGAAAAGTTGCCACCTTTCCTTTCCAAACATATACAGTATCCAAGTAACAAGGCCTAAATCCACACCTAGAGCCTCCATGTACCATCCCAATATAATCGTCAAAAGGAAACAACACAAAAAGCAACACAATGTAATGCAGAGAAGCCCACAGACAGCTGTGCTACAACTTCTGCCATCCACCCAACTCCTCCATGAAGCAACAGGGGATAAATTATATTGCCTAAATGGGCATTTTGGGTACGTGCAGCTGTTCTTGCAAGATTTGTTCATGCTAAGAGAGGCACAGATGTCATTAGATCACTCCTACATGTGCTCTCTTTTGGAAAAGTGGAACTAGAAATCATGTATTTCCATAGGTACACCCATTTTTAGACTTTTCATAAGCATTGCCACTATTTCACTCTTCCCACTTTCAGAGTGTCAGCCAGTAGGAACCAAAAAGCTGTATATTTTTGGCCAAGAGGTACTATTAAGAGGTCAGACTT
>VYZV01023263.1:5621-67208 GCA_013401275.1 Pandion haliaetus | reverse complement strand
CCGAACGCTCGCCCGCCGACCCGGAAGCGGAGCGCCACAAACGGGAAACCGGGCCGCCGGGCCGGGCGGTCACCGCGCATGCGCCGCCCTCCGGGGCCGCTGAGGTGAGGTGAGGCGAGGCGAGGGCGGGACGGGAGGCGGGCAGGCCGGTGGCAGCGGCCCGGTCAGCGCGAAAAGCTCCCAGGAACAGCACTTTTTAAAGCCGGCGTCTGCCGGTCGGCTTTTATTTGCTCCCCCGCGCACGTAGGGTCCCGCCGGCCGCTGGGTCTGCAGTCACGGGGATCCCCCGGTGTGGTGAGGCGATGGCCAGGCCTGGCCCGCCTTCGGTCTGCGTGCACAGCCCGTCTTCTCCTCCTGGGACCAGCATTTATGGCTTCGTTTATCACTCGTTCTGGCCTGTCAGTGCGCTTGTAACCAGCAGCGCTTCGTCAGAGAAGCCTTAGCTGTTCAACAGCGGTTTAACCGAGCGCTCCCGGCTTTATTTAAGGCTGTTTATCCCTCATTTTGACCCGGTTTAGCTCCAGTTTCCAACGCTCAAATTTTGTTAGTGTACCTTGCGTTTTCATACCAGAATATGTTGCTAGCATGAGGGGGGTAAAAAAAAAAAAAAAAAAAAAAGTGTTCTGCAATTTCCGAGGACCGAGTATTACCTGTTGAGAACTAGGTAACAAGAAAGGCCAGAAAATTGAATTAAAACCATCGTCGGCAGTAAGCAAACCCAAACTCCCCTTCCTGAGTCAAATAAAATCCTTTAGGCCAGCTCACTGGTCACATAAGCTGGGTGCGCTGGCAAAGCTCTCTCCTCGGTTCTCCGTTTCTCATTACAAACAACTTCATGCTGTGTGGTTCACTAATACCTGTAACTTGGCATCAGGAAAGGATGGAAAATGAGCCTAATTAATCCCTGGTAGTATTTGCTGTGGACCAGGTGCAGAATCTGACCTGGAGTTTAGGTTGCTAACAGATACTGTTAACTGAAGGGTAACAAAGAAGACCCACAAACCCCACAGGGACGGCTGTAAGCTACTACAGCTGTCGGAAAGCAAAATGTGAAACCGTGAAGTTCAGAGCTAATTTGAAAATTGAGTCTGCCGTTTATGAAATATTTCAAATATTCAGTTAAACTGCTCGGATAACTTTTAACTTTGCTCCTCCATGCTCCAGTTTTCTGTTTGCTCGTCGCAGATGTAAAGTCTAGTTCTAGAAATCACTGTGCACCAAAAAACCTGCAATTTCTGAGTCATTACATTCCAGTATAAATTGTGTTGATCAAGGGCTTTTTTCTGAGAACTTTACAAAGGTCAGAGACTGTTGCCACCAATATCTTAATTACCTAAATTATCTTTGTAAAGTGTACTGTGTTGGAATGACATCTAAATTAATTTTTTTTTTTTAATTTTTTTTGCAAAAGGACTTTGTGGTTAATACCCATTAAGAAAATAACCTTGAAGAAGGTGCTGGATTAGGTAGCTTGTATTCCAGTGGAGCTTAAAGCTTTGCCTTTTGTGATCTGTACCAGGAATGTTTTCATTTTCTTAAGCTCACTACTACAAACTCTCTTTTTTAAATTATTTTTTCTAGCACTGTTGATGGTATCTTCTGAAGCCAGAAGGGGAAAGGAGTCCACTCAGGAGCCCAACCAGAACTCTGAAAGTAAGGGGACGGACTGAAACCAAGATGCCAGAGATGACACACGTGTGGAAAGGGGTGAAGTGAGACCTTATCTGGAGAGAGGATCCTGTGGAGAATGGAGGGAGAAAGAAAGTTTGGGCGTGTCAGAAGCTGCAAAGCTGCTCAGATACGTCAGGGTGTATGAGAAAGAGAATAAAGGGGGAGAAATGGAGAAAGGCAGGTGATACGGCAGGCTCATGGGGCGTGCAGTGGAGTAGGAAAAACAGGGATGACAAGGGGAGCAGTTGCCATGAATAGCAGAGGGGCAAACGTGAAAGAGCTGGAAAGGTCACCTGAAAAGCTGGAGACCTACAGATGGCTTGCAGGCACATGAAGATACGGGGAATGCAGAAAGCAGGAGCAGCTGCAGATTAGCAGGATCAGGGGCTCCGGTGAGCTCGGCGATCGAAGGTCTGAGCAGGTTTTCAGTGCTTTGTCTTTTGTTTACGTAGCATTGTGGATGGGAGGGGAGGCAGTGCCCGCTGCTCGGGATGAGGCAACAGTCCTCCCGACAGTCCGGGAGCATTCTGCCTCGCAGCGCAGCCACAGCGATCGCTGCGTAGATGAGGCAGTTTCTCCAAAAAAGCCACAGAAAGGTCTGAAAATCTACAGCCCCGAGAACAACTAAAGTTGAGAGTTGGAGCTGTGTAAGTGAGAGTTGGAGGGAGGGTAAGGTACCTCTAGCATACGAGCTTGGAAATAGTATTCTTATTCGCATGCAGATGACCGAGTATGCGTACTCCTTATTTAATGAACTTCTTTCAAGTAATAGAACTAGCAATGAAAACCAAGTGGTTAAGAGTTAGGCTGGTTGGTTGAGTCACTGAGTATGCTTATGACCTCAGAGCTAAGAATAACCTGAGCTGTGGGGATGATCCTAACTACCACCTTACTATTAGATATGCAATTATATATACTTCCGAGCTAAATTTTGGAACACAGACTGTTCCTCTGTTTTCAGTGAAATCTAACTCCTATATATAAATATATTACGAAGTTGTGACAAAATGAAAAATAAGTGAATTCTTCTGTGAGTAAAATATACCTTAAAATATTTTCTCTGAAAAACAGTAAGAAAAAACCCCGGTCGTGTTTCATCAAAAACAAAGATTATTGGCAAATCTGAACAATGATTACTCTTACTGTGAAACAGTACAAATAGCAGCAGCAGTTTAACAATGGTGGCATCTCCTTAATGACTCAAAAATCTTGAAGACAGTAAGGCAGAAAGGAAGCTTTTTACTAAGAACCCTGGATTCAAGACATCCTGTCAGCCTACAGACATTTTAGACCTTATACACAAGATGACTGCTTTCTAGCAGACCATTTGGTAACGAAGGGGGCCATTCTGCAGGGCCATCGTAAGGGCTGGTGAGGCTCTAGGTGCAACACCTGCCCATTCCTTATGCCACCCACATGAACAAGTCTAACGTGCTGGACTTCCTGCTGATGTTCAGAGATATCCACGTTGCATGTACGGTGAATTCAGTCTCCCGGAGAGGTAGGATCCCCATATATCTGCAGTAGGTTCAGGGCATCTGACACTGAGCGTCATGTGGCTCGGCTGTGGAATTGCGTGACTGCTAAATCTAGCGCAAGACGGGCAACAGGAGCCCGGGGGAGATGGCGAGCAGGCCTTCCTTTTCAGTCACAGCTTGCTGTTAGATCAGTTTCACGGTAACATGAAACTGCACCATGAGTCAGGAGCTTCTGAGCGCTCATCGTGGCTCTGATATCAACTCCATCGGTGGCTGCACGCAGCTTATTTATCTGCAGGGTTGGTACCTGTCAAGTATAAATAGTAGTAGCTAGGTACTTGAGAGCACTGTAAGGCTCAATTAGGTAATGTTTACCAAGTATTAATTAAGTATTTTAATTTTCAAAGCGTGGATTAAAAATGCCTGAATGTTGAGTCATCATTCTAGTTGTACACTGTCACATGTCCCAAAGGTTTATTCAGCCAATAAACAACAGGGCACAGGTTTATTTATCCAAACATCAAGACAGCACTGCATGTGGCCCCCGTGTCTTACTGAAACCTGTTATCACGATGCAATTATTTATTTTTGAGGAGAGAAGCTTTGATTTGCACGAGCTGTTTTGTCTCCTGCGGATACAGTCTGTCGTGATTCAGTTTTGCCTATATAATACACGTATTTGGTGTGTCAGGGAGCAACATCTGACTGAATGTGACTTTATTACTAAACCTGTATTAGTTTTCCTCCGTCGTAAGAGAAAGATGCTGCAGAGATTGCATTCGATATTCAGAAAACCTGTTCAGTAATCGCCTTGAAAACGAGGGACATCCCTAGCTTCAGCCAAGTTACTGACTATTAATAACTGTGATTAAAGGCTGCAGTCCAGCAATGGTGGGAGATCTAGGTAGCTCCTCAGCGTTCATGCGGCAATAATCTGCCGGGTGTTAGGCTGAGACACTAAAAAGTTTAAGGAGACTCAGGCCTCTTGTCGGCATTAAAAGACATACAGTGTGGACTGCAGGGCCAGAAAGTTGATGTCTTAAAAGGCAGGCATATCCACATGAGGTAAACGGATAGACCCTATCTGCCACGGGGTATTTTCAGCAATAAGAAGCCTCTCTGTGGTACAGCATGGGTCAGATTTAGTTTGGCTGAAATACTGTGTTTAGACTCAGGCTTCTTTGTTAGATACATCTGCCGCCTTTACTAAGTACTCTTGTCTCGGTAAGGGGTTCAGCTGCTCCACTGTCATGAGTGTATTTTGTATTTTGTCCTTTTACTCAAAAGGATAACTGGCAAATCTTTGTACAATATGTTTCTCTCAAATCTCCGTTACGTGAATAAACAGAGTTGCTTGTTACCAAATATACTATTCTCACTGATGTCTTATCTCATTGCGCACCCTAAAGAAAGTGAATGTACTAGCCATAGTGAATCAATGGTGGTAGACTGATATTTGGACAATTGGAAACTTAGCTGTGCATTAGACTCTCCTTGATTGTTCTTCACTTATGTCTTTCTGAAATTTAGAATTATGTCAGTGGAGTCCCACAGAGGTCAGGAAGGTTTCAGGTACCTAGACATCCACAGCAACTGCCCGGAGGACACGTATATGCCAACAGCTTATGTTTCACCGGTAAGATGTACATAACTTCCGTGTCCTGACAGTCTAAAAAGTGAACTTTTGGGAGCTCCATATCTCTTCCTTCTCTTGCACTGCACAAAACGTTCACAGCAAATGTCCCAGATTTTAAAGTTGACACAAACTGCATTATGTTTCGGATGTGTAAGGCTGGCTAGATGTTTAAATACGGAGAATCAGACTTAGTTATGCCAAAACCGCTTGAATTTGTGCAATCCTTTATCTACTTTGCTTGTGCAAATGTCTGTTTTGCATGCATACATTTGCAATACGAATGCAACTTGAGTGTGTTCATATGAAAATGTGGCATTATGTAGGAATTTATATGCAATGATACATACTATTTTCAGGGAAAAAAATGTAAGGGTGATCGTCTCTTTCAAGTACAGACTGCTCTTAAAACAAGAAAAGCCATGCCTATATGAAGAGCTTCCTTTGATGAATGATACATTTGATAAAATTCAGATACCTGCTGAGGAAATAGCCTGTTTATAGAAATAGAGTTGTACATCAGCCCAGCTATCTGACAGAAAGTAATAAAAGTAGATTGCCTGCAAGGTCATCTGTGACTCAGAAATTAGACAGCATATGGACTGTGGAAGTCGACTGTGAGGCTATGGCAGAGAACAATGCGTACTTCATTGAATCTGCCCCAGAAGGTGTCTCAAATGTCACACCTTTCTCAAGGAAGAAAAGATTCAGTAGGTGAAGAAAATATTAAGCATTGTACTTCACTGCATATTATGCACAACTGACTTAGCAGTTTTTCACTGTATGATATTTCTAAAATTTTAGTGAAATGTTCAGTAGTTGCACATGCCGCTACGTAGATGCATATACTAATTTGTAAAAATATGACAGCATACTTCGTTTGGAAAAGTAGCAGGTTTATCTTAGGTTAGACTGCTGTTTCTTTTATCAGTTTTTAATGAGACACTAGGCAGAACCAGTACTGAAATCCTTACAGCCATTGGCTAACACTTAAAATGTCTGCTGCTTAATGAAGGAGTAAATTGTTTCATAAATCTCCTATTTTTATTGCCATTTCTTCATACAAGGAGTGCAAATCACCTTTCAAACTTACGGGTTTCTGCTGTCTTCTTCTTGATGTATTATCCATGTGTATTGTAAAGGATACTGTAAAAGAATGTAATTTGTCCAAGACCAAGCATCAAATATGTTCGTGCTATCAGATCTTCCGGATATATATATTTTATGGATGACATTTGAAGGAATAACTGAGGACCAAATGCACATTATCATTAAAAGCAAATCCAAAAATACCTGGGGAATCCGGAAAAAAAAAAAAAGTAGGAAGTTCAATTTCACAGAACAAAAAGTTTATCCCTGGGAGATATGACCATCACTTGATTGGCGTGTACCTGAAAAGAGGTGCTTCACCTTATTAGAGCCCGGGGATTTGCCAGTATTAAAAGACGTATACGTCCTGTGAGGAATCGAGCATCTCTGTGTACCTTTTCTAGTTGTTACCTTACATTTATAACACTTTTTACACCAACCCAGCATTTTGGCTTGTATGAAATCCTTTGCCCTGAGCTAACAAAACAAAATGTTTCAGTATATGCCTGATAATGTGGCACACAAGAAGTCTCGTTGTTTTCCGTGGGACTACTGTAATGCTCAACTGGTCATCGGTGCCTGGAACTTTTCTGCTCTACTGACATGTGCAGACCCCTCCGAAGTGAAGTAATCCACTGGGTCTTGCATCTTGGTTTGTGTTGTGTTTTGCCTTGCTTTTGCTACAGCATATAAGATCTATGCACCATTTTTAGACTCTGTGGTCTCGGTGCTTTTGTTCTCTCGAGTTTTTTGGGGGGGTTTGTTGTTTGGGGGTTTTTGTAGCATACACAGAATCTAAATTTTCTCTGACTTCCATAGCGCTGTCATTACCACTGGTCAGGCTTCATACATTTCACGGACTGTACGACTTCCTTTGTTCTAATTATTTGCCAAAGATGAAGCATTGGTTTTCCCAGGGTCTGAGAATTTTGTCCCAGGTCATAACTGTGATTTTTCTTTCTCCACTTAAGCCATCAAAAATCCAACATGGGTTTGTCAGTTGTAAATCAGTCACAAACTTCTNTTTTCTTGCCTTGTTTTTTTTTTTTTTGTCTCTCTTTTAAAATACGCTGCTTGGACCTTAAGGCAAATTTCAGATGTCTACGGTTTCTCCATTAGCTCCTTCTGACTCTTGACTCTTTCCTGGCAGCTACTTGCTTACAGTTGTGAAGCAAGTCATTGTTTAATGTATTCATGTTTCATTTTTAAGAGAGTGTCAGTGCTGATAAGTCCCAACTCAATAATATTTCCTTGGTTATGCTCGCAATACGCTGAATTATTCAGTAAACACTCTGTGTCAGAAATGTCTGACAGAGGTCCCTTTCATCCTCAGTCATCATCTGACTGCATCTAACCTACACTGCATGGTGGAGATACCCAGCGTAGTTCCAGCCTGAGCAGGCATGTCTGCACCCTGCCTCAAATAATAAGCAATGCAATCTTTTCATTCATAGGGGCTCAGCTGGACTGCTGCTGCTTCTGACACTGGAGTCTGGTGGCCACCAGTTTAAGTATCTCTGCACTGTGCTTTGTTGTGGGGTAGATAGGGGTCCTTCAGTGCCCAAAGAAAAGTCCGTTTGATCAGGTCAAATTGGCTTTCAGAGCCCACCTGCAGTGCGGGGGCATTACATTTCTGAAATCTCAGCCTCCTGTCAAATACAAGTGAAGTCAGCCCTTTTCTTCTAATGCGTATGAGGAGGGCAGACACACGGACGTGACCACATACACCTTGTTTCCTTGCAACACTAAGCAAAGGTGTTTGACTTCCAGCTCAAGGAATCCTGAAAAACTAGAGAGATCAAACACATTGTGTACACTGAGTAAGTTCACCCAGCAATGAAGTACTGTGGAACGAGGAACACAGTTAGCTCTGGACAATAACAAGGGACAGAAAATAAAGAGTATTTTATGCAAACACGCAAGCATGTTTAATGAAACAGAAGGCAGATGCAGACCCACTAGCACAGGTCCTCCAAAATCAGGGACAGCATAAGAAGTGCATTCTGTTGGTCTTGTACAGACATCCTCGAAGATTTCACACTTAACGTGAGCAGATCACAAGGAGTAATTTAGCCCAAAGACACAGTGTAGTCACACTGGTAATCAGAATGTACAATTAGTTTCTATCTTCTGCCAGAAATGTCAATGCAGTTTAGTGATTTTTTGGAAGAGTTTGCACAGCTGCTATTTCATTTACTTATTCGATTGTGGTTTTTTTTTTTTTTCTTTTTTAATTCAGCTCCAATATTCAAATCCCCAAAAGAATTCTTAGCAACAAACTAATATATCTAATTCAGATTATTTTGCTTCGGAATCTGTGATAATCTTCCAAAATAAACCAGCCTGTCCGTATTCTGACGCTTTGGGTGGTGTTGCACGCGCTCATTCGAATGCATAACAGCAAAAGGAATTGTAACCATTTTTTGGTTTGAATAGCTGAATTCTTTAGTAAAAAATTGCATCACCAAGAACATTTTCTGTACCTCAAGCTTACTTAAGATTCATCAAAAAAAGAATTTTGGGGTGTAGAAAAACAATGCAGGGTCAGACGTGTACTCTGAAATGTGAAATTGTGTAAACATATTTTTGCTTGGACTCCATTTTAAATTTTGGCACAGAGGGAGCCTGTGATAATTCAATAGTGGAGGTATTTTGTCTTCATCTTAAACCAGGATCTGACATGTCCTTCGCTTACAGTAGCTGCTGAGAGGAGCTTAGGTTAATGTGTAAAATAATTGGTTCTACGCACAGTTGGGCAGAGTCTCAATCAGTTTCAGTATCAGATTTCTTTTCATCAGAGGGAAGTACAGTCTCTTTCTGATGCTCTGTATGCATTGAAATTATGCTCTGTATGCATTGAAATTGCCTGGAAAGAAAATGCTTTGAACAGTGCAGCATAGAAGCAAATGTTCAATGTTATAAATAACATGATTAGACAAATGTACTAAGCTTGTAGAGCTTATTTCTGTTGAGTCATGTGTCAGGGTGTACTATGGACTTTTCGGCCCTGATTTCAATGATCTCATTCTTCTGGGAGAGGACCTATTTAAAGTAAATGTTCATCTCATGCAAAGCATAAATACATCTAGAAAAATAATTATTTTCTTTACTGAAGACAAAATTCTCTGCTACCTATTTTCTACAATACGAAAAAATGAAAACTCATTACTGGCGGCCCAAAAAATTTTTACAAAGTGAGGCAGATCCAACCCCATCTTTTTAAAAATTACATGGTGTATACTGACAGCTTGATATAGAACTTATCCAAATAAAAAGAAGACACATACTTTTTTTCCTGTAGCTGTTACACGTGCTTGAGTATCTTCATTTTCCTAGAATGATTTAAAGACAATGAGGGAATCACAGAAGGTTTATAGTGTCATAAACTGCTGTCGGAAAATTTGGATAACAGAGAAGAAAATTAATTTTTATTTAAGTGGCTATAAATTGCTTTTGGTTTGTTAATGCTCATTCAGCTTAATGTAAATCAGACGCCTAACAAATACACGGAGCCTTCTTTCTGATAAAAAGAATTGCCATTTCAGTTTTTCAACAAAGATCTGCCATGTTGTTTCTTGCACTGCTTATTATCACTGTAAGAGCAACAGCTTCCTAGCTCATGCTCGCTTCCTGAATTTGCTGCTGGTACTTACCTGCTGTGCATCTGTATTTCTGCCAGTGCTGGAGAAGTATCTTCCTCTCAGAGTAGATCAAGGCAGGTTGGAAGGGTTTGCCAAAAAACCTCTGCCTCTGAGGGCAATGTCTGATTGCACAGAGCACTCACATTCTTGTTTCTTATCAGTATTAGGCAGGTCCCCTAGAAAATGAACCACGACCAATGAACATCCTCTTGTCCTGCGACCCACTACGATAAGGGGCTGGTTAAGGCAGCTGACACCTGTGTTCAATCAGTGCTGCCAAATCAGACGTTCCTGCCTGAATGTGCTCCGTTGGGTGCTTGTGAGTCCTGCTTTCTACCAACACTCTACGAATACCAATGCTTTTGAAGGTAAAAGGCCTTTGATGCTTGGTCATTTAAAGTTTGTCTTTCCTACTGTCTCCTAGAAGCCTTGCAAAAGATAGATTGTGGCCCACAACTTGCTTGTGAAATAGACATCGCTGTAGACAGTCTAAATGATTCAGCAAAGGCCACTAAATGGTTTTTACAGCACCTGGGACTCTCAGAATTACGCTTGACATTATCTGGTAAAGCAATTTGGTTTTCTTTGTATTGTAATTTATCTGTATTTTAAAAGTGGATCAGCAGGACAAGAAATTACACCCTGCACGTTCAAAGTGCTTTATGAGTATCACCCTTACTAAAAGCCAATAAGGTGCACCTTCTAAAATGGCTTAGATGCTTTTGAAATTCCTCCTCTGTAAACACCTTAACGTTTTTCTTGATGAAGCTCCATCTCACATATCCTCATAAAAATCTGCAAAACCACCACGTTCTCTTTTTTGTGACTGTCTGTCAAACTACCTCTTGATGTGATACCTACAGAAGAGCTCCAGTTTGCTTTCTGTGACCGTTCCTTGTTTTACTGGCCTTGATTGTCTTGTTATTACCTCCGTGCTCCATCTATTTATTAGCTTCTCCCTTGGCTCCTATTTACATTGGCAATGTTCAAGAACTGGACTGCCCTTTCCATTTTGTGCTTTTACAGTATGTACTAGGGCATGGCTTGCTTCACAGTGAACATTTCCAGCAATGACAAAACAGTAATGCACCAACTTTGCACGGCAGGGAAAAGGGAAGCGACTGTTACATGAACGCAGGTAACGTGTAAGTAGGGAACCCCACCCACACAGGGACTGTTCGCCACTGCGGTGCTAAGACGACCTTCAGAAAGGTGTGGAGATTGGTTACCAAAGTCTTGTTCATGGTTTTGCCTTGGCATGCAGGCCTATGTCCTGACGGTAAGATTGCAGAGGACTTACCGTGAAAAGATGTTTCATTACAGGGGAGCAGCGTAGCATTGGAAATAAGTATAAATAGGGATTTTTTTAATAAGAGGAGTTGGGATTCGTCTGGAAAGAATGAAATGGAGCTGATTTTTGCTTCATTTGGATAGTTAAAACAGGAAAAAGGTAACCATTATAGTGCCAGTGACACACTTGCTAGCACAATAGAAATAATCAGGATTCTAGTTTAATGAGATATTGTAGAACGTGAGAATATTTTGAAGTGCGAATGAAAAAGAAAAGTGTTATGAGCGGTAGAAAATGGTAATTGTTAGATAGTAACACATTTAAGGAATAGTGACAGTTTCATATGAAAAAGCATTGTGAGAATGTTGATTAGCTTAACTGGGACAGGAAAGATTTACAGAAAGAAGGGATTCAAAAGAAGAGTAGCTTTACTCCTGTCCTTGCAAAGCATAGATTAGTATTAATTAAAACTGAGACAGGACAAAGCTTAGGGCATGCATAATAGCACAACTCCTTTTATGTGCAACATAATTCCTTTCATGTCCACGCAGCCGCAAAATATCTTCTGAACGGCATTGACCAGCACAGGTGAGTGGTAGGTGAGCGTAATACTGCAGAACATTTGGAGGAATTACTAATTGCAGAGCACTTTGCATTGTGCCTAAGAGGTTGCATGGGTAAAGTGTTCCTGTCTCAGCTGTTGGTTTACGGTGTCCTCTCTGCATGCCAGGTGACATGGGGCAGGAGCCCACTGCCCACAGGAAATGTACATTCAATTCTCGTTTTGTGTAAACACTAGCATAATATTTAAGCCCTCTGTACCTTAGTTTTTCACATGAAACTGAGAATTATGTAGAATGATGCTTCTGGCGTGGCTTTGTGCGTCGTATTTATCTAGATAATGAGACAGTCCTGCTGGCAGGAGCTTTCAGTAACTAAAACAACTGGATCCTCGTCTGGGCCGATTGAATGCGATCCAGGTCTCAAACTGCCTGTTAAAACCTGCCCTCTGCTCTGGGAGGCTGCTGTGCCTTTCCCAGTTTCAGCTGGGTTAAATTAACGTGTTTCTAATGTGAGCTCTACAATCCCACTTCTGGATCTGGAGCAATAGCAATAACCTGCTTTCTCAACAGGCCCCAGACAAGTACACCAATAACCGTGAAACCATCTTTACCTTTCGGGGACGACAGTAAGAATCCAGCCATCCTGGCTTTAGATGCAAAACAGGGAAACAGCAAGTGATAAGCTGAGCGTCCCTCTGGGTATATTTAGTAAGATCTGTCTTGTTCACACTAATCACTGGCAAAATTCATACCATCTTCAGGAAGCAGAATTAGATCCACAGGCTCTCCTTTAACGTCCACAAATGTGGACAAAATTAATGTGACAAATTTGTAATTCTGCAGATTCTGGGACTGCGCCTTTACTGTGAATTTTGTGCCCCTAATTGCTTTCAGCTACGTAGGAATTCAATTTAATCTCACAATACTCTACTAATTCAACTCCATGCAATGAAACTTCTTCCTTTATTTGGTTTTTAGTTCACCTTACTTATTTATGATACTGAAAATACTTTTTTGAAAAACTGTTAACATAACAAGATTTTTTACTCAGAACCATCTAACGCCTTTGTCCAAATACCTTACCTTGCCTGTCATTGACATAATTAATCTCTTAAAACTGTAATAAATTATCAGATTCTTCCTAATCATTGTTCTCCAATTTCTCAGCTGAAGTTAGACCACATTTAATGGTAATGCTATGTGAAATCTGACATGCCGGGAATATATAAGATATTTCTGAAGGGCATGATGATAATCGGATTTGTCTAGACATGTAAAACACATTTTTGATGCTGTGAATTCCTCCAGTTAATTTCGTGAGGTTTTGAGACTCATGATAATTTAACTCAGATGTAGTGTGGGAATTAGAAATTGTAAGAGTCACAAAGTTTTTAGCAGAAAAGCCGCTGCCATCTTAAAATAGTAATGCCACATCTCCGCATGTTGTAAATAATTTTCGTGTGTTATTTCCAGTATTTAATGTATTCACTAAGCTTTTTACTTAATGCAGGTACTTGTCTGTCTGAGGAGGAAAAAATTTAGACGTTAGCCAGTATAGTGTATCAACTTGTTACTTAATGGCATACTTTCTTCCCCTGATACCCATGCATCCCTGAGCTTTTGCAGTTTGTTACACTTCTCTCATTCCGATGCAGCACATGCTGGCTGCAGTGGGAACCGGCGCTTATATGCAATCCCTCTCCAATGTGGCTGAGTAGTAGCGGAGCAGGTCAGGATATCCATGATTTTCCGTTGCATTTTCTGTTCGGTAGGAAGGTAACGTTGTCCAAAATGGGACCGGTAAGCTGGTCACATGTTTTAAAGTTGCAAAACGAGAGTTTTTTAAGCTGTTTTTAAGCAGTTTTTAAGCTGGTCAGTGGTGTGGCCAGTCCTGTGGTCAGACGCCTGCATGTTGCCGCCACTTCAAAGCTATGGAAGAAACACAATTTTTCATACCTGTCTCTTCAGTTCCCCTTGCTTTCCCCCAAAGTCCGGTGTACAAGCAGCTGGCAGGAACACTCCTGTGCCGATGAATGTGTTCATCTGAAGCACTGATGACATTTCATTTGTCAAGCTGAGCCTGTTCTCATCCCAGTTTGAGTTTGGAATAAGGATTCTCCATACCTCATTTCCCCACGTGGAAAGAGAGCTTTGTCTTGCTCGCTTTCTTCCCCTTTGCAGACTGTCCACAGACAATATAACAAAAAGCGAGCTAGCACGGGATCCCCGGGTGTGCGTAGCATGGTCGTGGGGGGCTGAGGGCAGATTGTCTCCACTGTCTGCCTGTCTGTCTCCATCGGTCAGCTTGTCTGTCTCCACTGTCCGCTTCCGCAGGAGCAGTGGCTGACTGAGAAAGATGGGCTGTTTCATGGAAAGGACAGCCTCTGCCCCAGTAGCGCCCCAGCTGGGCTGGTCCCCAGACCCCCCCAGCTGCCCTGCTCTTGGCTAGGGTGGTGGGACAGGCCCTGGCTGCCAGACCCTGCCCTGAGGGACCCCCTGTGGGTAGCCCCTACCGCCCCCAGCTCCCATTCCTAAGGCAGCAGCCAGCTCTTGCTGCACTCAGAAAGAGCCACCCGGAGAATAAAGGCTTGGAAATCACGCTGACATTTAAAAAACAAATATCCATCACTGAAAGATACACTCATGTCTTTTTTTTTCCGCCAGGAGAAACTTACAACCGCCTGGTTATTCAGCTTGACTGTATTAATGTAACTGCTCTTTACTGCTAATAATAATAATTGCAGGGAGAGATTACATAAAGAAAATGAAATTTGTCTTCTTTTAAAGGTGTGGCTTGAAAAGTTTTGGTGCGGTGTGTGATACCCGGTTCTAGCTGGGAGCTCTCTGACTTCCCTGAGTAAAATAAGGCCATCGTGGAAGTGTGGTTAAAAATCAGGAGCTAAAAGTGTCACCTAGGAGCCATAGGGGAGACAACACAGGAATTAACTGGAGAAGGCTCCGAATGGTTTAATCTGCTGGGGGTGACCATAGGAAGGGTTTTCTGGAAGGCTCGTCTGCTTGGCAGGGTCATCACCAGGAGACTTCTGTAGGGGTCTAAATGCCAGCCTGTCAAGCCGGAGTGCGTGAGCAGGAAAGACAAGACAGGAGGTGAAGAGGTTCCTACTGTTTTTCCCCAGTTAAAAAGGAAACTGTAGAAAGGGGGCGATTCATTTCTTGTAGAAAGGTAAACCATCTCCATAGGATAAGGAAGCCGAGGATCTTTTAGGCAAGACTGGAACGATTGTTTCTCAAAGAACAGATGAAAATCCTGAAGAATGATGGAAAACATAATCGGAGGCTTTGGCCGTCTGGACTTGAGCACTTACAGTGCGCTGTGGGTTAAGCGAGTCTCCGGGACTCTGTGGACAGTCTCTGAGTATCTGCAAGACAGTTTGTTCTCTGCAAGGATGGAGAAGAGAGGGAGTGTTCCCACTGCACCTGGGGTTTCTCAGCATAGGGTCTAGCTGTACCTCTGCTCAGGAAAGATGGTGGAAGAACCAGCATAGCCAAAGCTAAGGCACACAACGTGTCTTCCCCTTCTACCCCTGCGTCCATGCATAGGTGTCAGTGTCGTTGCACGTGGGGAAAAAAGCCTAGAAACTTTCACTTGTCAGCTGTCTACCTTCAGCGGTACCTTGGTTTGTTCGCCTACCTGGCTGTTTGCTTGTGGGGTGCTGCTAAAAATGGTAGTCCCATCTCCTCTGATGAACGTTTCAGCACAGAAGGTTTGAAGATTTTTTATTGTGAAGTTAGCATCTGCCAGCTTGAATGTGTGGTGCCAAAATAGCGGTTGCCCACATCAGACAGCATATGTGAGCCCTATTCTGAGAGCGGGGGTTAGAGGAGGGTGCAAATAGTTTTTCCTCAGTTGACAGGAAAACTTGGAGGTTTGAGGTAGCTCCCCAGAGGAGCTGAATATCATTCCCTGGGGAAAACTGGCGGATCTTAGCATCATCATCAAAATCATTAAAAGTTGTTCCTCCTCTCTCAAGGTTAGTCTGAAATGTTTCGTAGGAGGTCCCAAACAATGATATTCTTCTTACTTGCTGGAAGCAGAATCATCTCTGCAGTGTAAAAAAAGAAATTAAGTTTCTCTTCCTTCAATTATATTGTTATAACGCCTTACTCTGGTGTTCATACAGGAATATATTAGTAATGGGAAGTACAATTATAAAAACTCTTGAGCTGGTGCACGAATAAAGCTGTCAAATAAGACAAAGTGCTAATAAAATCTTGCACAACTTAGGGAATATTACCGTAATAACACTGAATGAAGAATAAGTCATACATAACAAAAATGCAGTAATACAATAAAAATAATGTAACTATAGTTAAGTGTTACTTAATTAAAGCCCTTTCCCTTAATGTCATTTGATTATGCTCCCATTCCACCAGGGGTCAAATTCATCCCTGGTGTGACTTCAAAAGACCGCTAACAGCTGGATTTTTGCCTTTGATTAGGGCTACTCGGAAGTTTATGTCACGCTGCTTCTGAAGAAGTTCAGAGTACCCTCTTCTGGCATTTGTGTAAACCTGAGCTACAGTTTTTCAGGCTTCTTAACGTCATGTCCCTGCATGTCCCTGCTCCTTGTGCTCCTGTCCTTGAGTATCTTCCAATGATATCCGCACTCCTACAGGAACAGAAATGTTTGCTTAAACCCAGGCAGCAGAGTCGTCCTGTTATCTAGGGAATACTCGCATCAGTAGATGGGGCTGTACCACTCAACAGGAGCTCATTTAGATACGCTGGGTACATCCACATTAGCAGAAGCATTACATTAGTACAGATCAGGGGAGCGCGTTTGAAGAAAATCTCCTGCCAGTTGTCCCTGCACGCTGTACTGGGGTCCACACCACGGAGCGGAGGGGAGAGCAGTCCTATGTGATCCTGAAGGGACAGGACCTTTCTACTGGCAGAGCAGAGCGTTACATTAAGGAGCCACTAGCAGGAAAGACTGCTTGCTGAGTGTGCTTGAGGTAGAAGTGATGAGAGGTTGGTCAGAAATCAATAAGCCATTCTTTGTTTAAATACCACCTTTGTCTCCTACTAGTCAGCTTGCCCACTATTTCATAACCGTGAGATTGAGCATTTTCAGTGCTGCCCCAGGATGTATTAGCTACAGTCAGAGGTCTGCATGTGCGGATTATTTTTTTATTAGGTGTGTTTTCTGCCTGCTCACCAAAATAAACAAACCATCACTTGCACTCATTGAATTCATTTTATGTTTGTTTTGGTTACTTGGTAATTTATTCTGTATGACTGCTGGTGTTTGAATGGAATAGCCGTCTTGAGTTCATTAGTCGAACAATGAGTAGGCTACCTGGAGCTATCTCCCCTAGCTTGTGAATGTCTTGCTAGCATTAAAACTTTATTTCTGTCGGTTTTACTAGACGCTTTCACAATTTTCGCTTCTGTTAGGCCACGCTGAAGTCTTCTTTTTTCCTACGAGTGTGTCTCCGGCTCCACAGAATGGCCTTATGGTGTTGAGACCTGGTATTATTTTTATTGCTTTAATAGCTCTCAAAAGGCATGGTGCCCCATGCAGCAAACAGTGGGACTTACACACTACATCCTGTAAGCTCTCTTCTTTTTATTCTGATCGCACAGCAGAACACGTAGAAACTTAGTATCTCATTTGCCTCCTTCTTTATTGCATATATGTGCTGGACAGATGGATGTTTCAATGATTCTTCCACTGTAACTGCAAAAACCTTTCCCTGTTCACTTTGCTGGATGATTGCTCCATTTAGCACATTCGTGAGCTCGATTCTTCACATCTAGGCTAATTATTTTACAAGGTGCAATGGCTAATCTAAACTGTTATGTCAAACTGTCAAGCTAGAACCCATTTTTTCCCCTTCCCAGCAAACCAAACATTCAACAGAAAAAAAAGAATGTAGAGGACAAGTCTCATTCGGCTGTCATTCATATTGCCGTGTAAGCCACAAAAATGACAAAGATCAGAGATCAATGAAGTAGCACACTGCATGTCCCATGTCTTTTTGAGTTTTCCTTGACTCTTTCACTTAATTATCTAAGGGCCTCTTTGCCACATCTGAGAAATCTATACTTACCCACTTTTAGCTGTAATCTCAGTTATATGGAACACTGCTTCAGCAATGTTTTCTTTTAAAAACAGCTATTCCCTTTTGCTGCCGTTCCATATTCTCCCTTGGGCTATACGAGCTTTATGCAACAAATAACTTGGCATCTTTCAACCAGTGTTTTTTCTCCTCATTTTCCGCGAGAGGCATTAACTTCTTTCAAGAACTTCTTTGCAGGGACTTCAGACTGATTAAGATGTCTTAATCTTCTCTTTGCTAAAACATTCAGGCTAAATGATGTAGATCTCAGTATTAGCAATGAAAGCTTGTTTCCCTGCCAACCAGGTATGTGTCTTGCAGTAGGCTGATCAAAGATGCCGGTATGCAATCATGAAGTCTATGTGTCAGCAAAGCCTCAGGTGACTTAAAGCCCTTAAGATTAGGTACTTGAAAAATATATTTTGGAAGAAATTCTGGATGCAAGTGGCAAAGACTATTGCTACGCCACGGTTGTCTAAAGCGACAAAAGCAGTTGTACCCAGTTTTTGCCTCAACCACTGTTAAAGGGAGCCAAAAGAATGTGTGGACTCAAGGAAGGCACAACTTACAGCAAGGGAAATTCCACATAGACTGGGGAAAAAATGAGGTTGGACAGTCATTGAATCAGGCTGCCCGGCAAGGTTGTGGAATCTCCATCCTTAGAGATATTCAATACTAGACTGGACGTGAGCCTCAGTAACCTGGTCTAGTTTTGAAGCTGGATCTGACTTTGAAGTTGGTGATGCTTCATGCAGTGGACCAAATGACCTCCAGAGGTCCCTTCTAACCTACATTATTCTGATCCTGTGGTGGTAGAACATCTGACGAGTTGGGATGGGAAAGTAGAAATTGGGAGGGTGAAGGGGAAAAGACAGTGGCAGTTTTGCTGCCTACTGTAAACATTTTTCTTATTTTTTTATCCTATCTTGGGCTATTATGGAAAGTTTGTGGAAGCAAAACTAGATGGGATTTTCAGTAGCTTTGGTAGCCAGCTTATCGCTGATAACTTATATCCATTCCTACTGATTTTTACATCCATCCATCGATCAGTTGTTTTGTATCTGAATCTGCAAATAGTTTCTTCCTTAAAACTCTAAGTTTTGGGGTGGAATGGTGCTTTATATGGAAAGTTGCAGCTCAGAGCAGAAGAGAAAGTCAGAAAGTACTGTGGCGATTATGCTGATTTCTCGTGTTTGATTGTCTCATTTGTTTCTGGGTCTTTGAAAACAGTGCTTAAAATCCTTGGGCAAGGATGGTAGGATGGTGGTCAGTGGTCTAAAAATAGCAATGAGAACATGCGCAGATTTAGCAGTGACACTGGTGATTCATGATTTATCTGATTCTTCCACTTCAAAAAATATTTCCTCGCATCTCTGCATGGCATCGCCTTACATCATCTCTCCAAGATCTGCTGCATTAAAAAATCAGTAGAGCATAAAGTTGTGCCACTTTCAACGTAAGAGGAATCCAGGTTTTTCTGGATTTTTTATTTTTAGGGACTCTGAATGAGATCCCTGGCTTATATTGTACATTTGTAACATTTCATTTTCCTTTCTTCAATACTCTTATGCTGAACTAAGAGGCTATGTGAAAAGACCTGTAGTAGTAAAAATTGAAATTATTTATGCTCCAACCAGTATTTTTCCTCAGAAATGCTGTCCAAACATAGCAGCACATTACGGCCTTTCACGTACACACAAAGAATATATTGTCATTCAGCGATCAGTGTAAGGGGAACTCACTGAAGTGACATTTCAGTGTGAATTTATGATTTATTAAAATGTTTGAAATGCTCTGCTAAATCACTTTTGTCTTTCCTTTCCCTTGTGCCTTCACTATCTTATTCATGTATAATTCCTTTCTTCCTTATATGAAAACTCTCTATGCCATACAAACTGTGAAAGCATTACCATCGACGCGGTTACTACTTCTCTAATCCTGAATGAGGGATGAAGGCATTGAAAGCAATGGGAAATGACTACTGAGAAGTAATTTTAATCTACTTAATTGAACACAGCCAAACAACAGTTCCTAAAATGAAACTCCGGTGTAGTATTTCCAGCCGATATTTATGTTAATGGTTCTGTGTCTGTGTTCATGGCTTAGTGGTTAAACCAGTAAATACCACCATGTCTGTAGAGGCAGTGAAACTGAGCTGTCTTTTTGATTCCTCAGGGTGATGCCCTATTTCCTTTACCAGCGGAAGAGTTTCTGAAAAGAAGGTGTGTGCTCATCGAGACCACTGTGCTGTTGATCTTCCTGTGGGGTGTAAAGGATGCTCCAGGGCAATCCTCCCCAGCCCGTACTTCCAGCTGGGCTGGGCTGGGCACATGCCAAAGGAAAGGCCCTGAGTGTCATGGAGAAACATTTATTTCCCCGACTTTGTGCAGGAGCTGAGGCTCCATTTCTGTTTGAGCAAGGATATTGGTGGCCGACTCGTGACGACTCAAAAGCAAGTCAAGAGCTGTCCTGATTATTACATTTTCAAAGTTGAATGGTTGGCTTCTGATCATCCTAAGACCAAATATTACGGTTTGTGGTCAAACCTGAAACCCTGATCCCATCAAAGACAGTGAGAGTTCTGCTGAGTATAGGAGGACTCAGATTTTCCCTGTAATGGCAAATATTTTGTCTCACCTGACTAACCAACTGACAGGAGAATAAAGGGATTAGGGCCTAGGGGTGGGAAGGTTGGCTGTAGCTCTGTAACTTCTTTCATTATCCCCAAGTTTGTTAATTAAGGGAATTCTGGAGGCTAAGAAGCTGTTAAATGAAGAGCTGCTACGGCTACTCTCCCTCTGGAGTTCCCTCTTGCTGAAGAGGGCTCCCTCCTCCCTCGCTGCTGAAGATCATTTTAGGAAGGCCCCGCAGCCCTCTACTGTAATTGTTAGCTTATTCAGTGAAGTTCTTGCATAGCGTTTTTAGAAGCTACTAAAGTGCGTGTGTATATAGCCCTGGAGCCCTCATTCCCATCTTTGCATTTACAGGAGCGGCTGTGTTTAATTAACAGCTATGACTGGCACACAGAAAAATAATACGTAAAGTCAGAGGTAAATAAGCATACTCTCATCCTGAGTCTGTGTGGAGAAGTAGCCTTTATACCTCATTAACAAACTCTCTACTGCATATATCTCTGCTTGATAACAAATGACAGCCAGAGACGTAAAGTCTCTTAACGAGTGACACTCCTGCACTACTAAGCAGCCTGCGCTGCTGCTGACGTGAGCCGGGAACGCGGGGCTCTCAGCACCCTACAGGCACTGCTCTTTACCAAGTATTTAATTTAACAATATATCAAACTTCTGTCCTTGGATTCCAGAGCACGTGCTCTTACCTGTTACAGCTCTAGAGTCTTGACATGAAGAAAACTGGCTTTTATCACTAACATTCAGCAGAAGTGACTGATCACACTTAGGAGTGGATTTGTTGCTGAAGTAGGAAGTGTTTTTGTAGTCATGTTTCCAGAGAACCGAGCTAGAAATTATTTAACATTGGCGAAGTAGACATTTTTATGGTGGGAAAGAGCTCATGTTTCTCTGGTTCTTGTGGATAACAACCCAAAGATACTGGTTTTGTATATCTGATAGAAAAAATGAACTCCCTTTAGCATATCCCTGCAAGTGAGTGCTGAATAAAATCCGAAGGGAATTTGGGCATTTTTATAAATATATGGATCAGTTGGTATCGTATCTTGCATGAAAAGGAAATTAGATCAAATGCTGCTTATGTCGTCATCTGTTTCTAAGAGTGCCAATGGCATACTCTTTGAATCTCCATAGGAAGAAGTGCAGTGCACCCATTTCTCCCAGTTCAGGCAGCTTTCCATGAAATGTAGCTTGTCCTTCAAAGCCCATGTACTGGTCATGGTGCATAAGAAGATAACCTAGCTAAAATTTCATAATCCTATCCAAAGGGTCTGTAATTCGGGTGGCAGGAGAGAAGGGGAGGTAGAGGAGGAGAAATATTTTTAATTTATAAACTAACACATCTGCTACAAATCTTTTTGAGGCAATAAGCTGGGTTGCCGTTGAAATCAGCTGGAGCTGCACATGTTTCAGAGGCTCTTGTGGGTAATTGCCTCGTTGAACCTGTCTTGAGGGCCCTCCTTTATGCTACAGAGTAGCTGGGTGCTGATGTATTTAACTTTCAGTGTGCCATTTCAAATGGTTGCTGCTAACCTGGGCCCAGAGGTGATGCTTTATGACAGCGAGGTTCCCAGGTAACAGAACACAAGACAGGGATGGAGAGTTGTACAGAAAGAATTTTTTTAAAGATAGGGTTCTGAGTTTTTTTTCCTTAAAAAATAGCAAGTGGAGCCCTGTTATTTATCAAATCCGGATACAATGTGCCTAGTTAAAATGGGAAGATACCTTGGTCACGCTAACCTCTGCTCCAACAAGAAAATCCGGACCCTACATCAGAAGCCTCCAAGCCATTACTACCTGGCAAAGCAGCAAGGTTGTGGGCTGAGACAGGGACTACTTTTTGTTCTGTTGTTATAAACATCTAGCAGAGTTATGTCATAATCCTGCAGCAGTTTGATATTACCACATGATGTTGATAGAGTGCTCCGTGATAACGTACAGATGGAACAAATCATCCGTGATGCATTTTTTTATCACCACAATCATTTTTGTGTGATGTGGTTAGGTTTTTGTATATGGAGGCTCATTTTTATGCCCTTTTGCTTCTTTTAAATTTTGTGCCAACTTATTTTTTCCTTATCTCTCATAATCAAACATTGTATTAGTATTATATAAACATTTTAAATGATAGTAATTATTTGGATGATTTTATTACAAAGGTAATGTGTAGTTTCCCTTGTTCTTTCTATTTATGTCGCATGAAGGTCTACAGTAGAAGAGTGATTTACTAAATGCATCTGAGGATTATACAATGCTTACTAATCAGCATCGCATGTTGCTGTTTTACCAGCAAAATAGGAAGTACCAAAATTGAGTATAAGGAAATATATTGAAATTTCCTTAAATCATATGGAACATAGCTGTACTAATCATAACAGCTGATAGCATAGACGGATGAAATAAGATGAGTTTATCTGCCAGCAGGCACAAGTCAATTAATCAAGAAAGTACGTTTACCATATTTCTATTTCTGCTATCCAGAAGTGAAAACCCCAGAAGGAAAAAAAACCCAAAAACATATCTAATAAGAAAATGCTTCTTTTTATAGGCATTTTATTTCCCCTTTCAGAAATCTGTGTAATCCTCTTCAGTGGTGTGTGTAGGTGTTTACAAATACTCAGAAGGAGCACCTCCTGGAAGAGCTTCTGGCAGCTGGGAATTGGCTCCAGTGCATGCAGCAATGCTATCAGTGCTGTAGGTTTCACTGCAGTACTTCATGCTTTCAGACAGCAATATTCAAAGGACTTGTCAGGATAAACTTTGTATCATGCATTAGCTGTTAGAAAAGCTGGTACTGGAGGGAGAATGCAGTCTCCGTACAAATATCCCTTTCTCCCTTTCCTGGTCTTCTCAAAAGGGTGGAGACAGAAATATTTGCACTTTTCCGCACAGATTTCAAGGAGTGAGAGACTGCAGCGAAAACTCACTTTTTCTTCTTGTCCTTCTTACATTTTTGAGTGTAGTGAAGATAGTGACTCTCAAAATCCTTAAAATAATAATAAATAATAAAACACATCTCAAATAATATATAATAAACATAATTATCATTACATTAAAATAGGTAATAAATAATAAAAGTTTTATGAGGTGGTTTGTAAACCTTCGAGTATTACTGGATCAAATCTATTCTTTTTGGACTCCACCAGTAATTCTTAGTCCATGACCCATACAGTCTGGCTTGCCTGCAGTTGCCTACGGACACGTCTTCCTGCTTTCAATTCAGACAACTAAAACCCTGCTGACTACTTCCCTAGGAACCCTCCTTCACATAACCGGCTGCTGCTGCTGTGACCACCTTTATGTGACGACTGTAGGATTACAGCACATGCAGTACAGATGTGTGCCTACAGCCCCACCTTTTGGAGTTGTACCGTGAGATAAAGTTGGCAACGTTCACTGAGGAAATGTTAACGGATCCGTATAATCCTTGTGAATACAATGAATATCTCTGAAGACACAACTCAAGTGCGACTCATGAATGTAGCGACCTGAGGACGTGGAAAGGTGGCTTCGGGTGGTACCCGTTGTCCCTTTCGTCGTAACTGGCTTGCTCTACTATGTTAAAGGAAGGGCAGGAACAGGTATGCGTAATGGCCATAATGTGGGACTGTGCAGGGAGAAACGCTTTACAGATTCCGTACAGGGCCCAGAACGGCATAGTTTTTGCTCTGGAAACACTTCAAGTACAGCATGGAGATGTTCTGAGAGAGACTTTGCTTGCAGGCTGCTGGGGCAGAATTGGTGGACTGAGGGCTAGTAATGGAAGAGATAGCTGGAATAATATGAAACCCTAAAGTACAGTAACAGGATGTATTTTCTAATGTAAAAATTTTATGATGGCTGTTTTTTGGAGTAGGATGAAATCCCGACTGAATTGCAATTGGCAGTTTGTTACAGCAGCTCGTCCTGAATTTCTCATAAACTGAGACAGGGTTGTTTTGGTTGAGGGTAAACAGTCCCCCAAAGGGAAGAATGGTACTGACACGCTCCTAGCTCTAAATCAGAAAGAATTGCCTGTTGTCTTTCTTTAACTGGAATTTTATTCTAATATCATTCAATCCTTCTGGCTTCCATCTTTTTTCTCCAGATAATTTTCAAGAAGCACGTGTACTCAAAGCTCATAAAAAACGTTTTACTGAAACAGTTTTTATAAAGAAACACATTTCTGTCTGGTAGTTCTTCTCCCCTCCGCATTATATCTTTTACTTTGAAGAAACTTTATTTTAAAGTGAGGAGGATTATTTTGGAAAACATTTAAATGTCTTGTTGAACAGCTGCAGAATGAAGTGCCTTGGGTTTTGCTCTTATTTAAAATGTCTTTGAAGAAATTAACGGAACGGGAACATTTATAATTTATTGACATGTTTTGCCTGTGAACACGTGTTACAAAAATTTTGATTAATTGAAAAAATCACAATAATTTGCCTTTTTCTCCCAGCTTGGAATTAAACCACTTCATTTTGCAGTCACCACTAGGTACCCTTACTTTAGAAAGAAGAAATACGGAAATAGGCAGGCATAACAGCTACTGAAGTTCTCTGTGATGCCGCTTTAAACTTACTTCCTTTTCTATAGTTTCCATCAATTGTGGCTACATTTGGTTTTATTGTGCTTTGGGACAAAGGACGTACTTGATCACGGCAGCTCGCGATTTTACACCACCAACAGCAAAATGTTGACTATCGCAAAATTAGACCAAAGCCCATGATATTAAATGATAATAATCTCCATCTTTTTTGTCTGTCTGCTGCTCTGTGCTCTCCCACCAGCCTGGCCCCGGGAGATGATGGTAATTTTGCCGGTCTTTCCAAATTCAGACCAAATCGGTTGCAGCCCCCCACGGCGGGTTTACTACCAGGAGTTTTCCGAGGGCCTCCGCACGCTCTTGTGCTTGGCACTGCACGAACACACAGCGAGAGTTTGTGCCTGACCTAAAAATCTACCTCAAAGCTGCACAGGCAAATACGTGAAGCAGAAGCTGGGGCTGAGACTAATTAATCTAGTGCGGTGACTCCAAACATCAATTAGCTGGGAATAAATTTTAATCCCTGCTTGAGCTGGGCAGGATTTCATTCGGTATCGAGAGGTGACAGGCTGTATCACTCATTCGCCACACTTTGTGTTCCGGGAAGAGGCTTATTATATTAAGTCCTAATCTTTTTGGATTTTGCACAGACCCAGTCACAGTGTTTCTGGGAATACAAGCGAAGCTGCCTAGGGCAAAGGGGGCTCAATGTTATTTCTTTGTTTTTGTTGCGTGCCACCCTTGTCAGTAGCACCACACTGCACCCCAGCTTGTGTACTGGTTTGAGGTGGTTGGCCTTCCACTGCTGGAGTGCACGCTGCAGCCTGAGAAGCACAGTCCCGGCAAAGCACGGAGGCTGCCACAGCTAATCCTTAAAGGGCTGGATGCTGTTAGTCAAGGTAACAAATATACAGCGATAAAAGATATATTAACACAAATTTTGAAGTCATATGTTAATTCAATATATAGGAACCAAATTATACTGGAAGCATCTGATTTGACTTCTCCTCAGGCTGTGCGAGAGCCCTTACTGGCCTGTCAGTCCTGGTTTCAATGCTGTCCTGATCACTTTTAGACTTCCTTTTTCTGCAAAACTGGGGAATAATAGTTACTGTGGAATTGAATGTAACGTCCTGGGTTGTGAAGGGCAGAAAAATATTAACCACAGTTGGCAGAACAGCTGGGACTTGAACAATTAGCCTTTAGACATGTGGACAAAGCTCTCTTCCTCAAAGCCGTAAGACATTTTGAGGCGGATTAGTTCCTTATTCTCATTTTGCTTTGCAAAAATTGTGTGAAAGTTGCAAGCTTATATGTAGCGACAAAACAGCCTATAGCAGTGACCGGAATTATGTTACCTGTGATTAATAACAAATGACAACGCTGCCTGTATGCGCCCTATTTCAGCATGAGGAGTCCAAAAGTTGCAAACACAGAGTCTAATCTCCATCCCACTGATATGTACGGTGAAGGCGTCATCGCTTTAGCTAATGTAAGAACAGGCTGCTCGCGGAACTAGTGTACAAGCGACAGGCGTGGCACAATTAATCTTCCGCTGTACTGTCGCCACTACCTGTTTGAAACACAGTAAAATCCAACAGTTCACATCCTCGCTGCATAACTGTGCAAGACAGAGGTGTGGAGCATCACAGCCACTTCAGCCTGCAGAGGGAACAGGCGGGCCGGCTACAGCCCCATCAGGGTACCTGCTCTAGGCTGCTTACGCTTAATAAAAGCCCTGTAAAATAATGAATAGTAGTTGGTTCAAGACTGTGGGACAGATGTTTTCTCCTCCTTTGGTTTCTATCTGACCCATCGGGGCCAGAGGAGCCAGCTGCGAATACAGTCTGTGGGGCATGGGCCCAAGCTAAGTGACCTGGGGGAGCTTCCCCATCAGCACCTGCACGCCGAGGGAGTCACAAGGAGGTGGAGTAGGGTAAAAGTAAAGCCCTTGTGCCTGGCTCTGTAGGGTTTCTGAGGCGTACGGTAGTCTGCAGGTCATATGGGATGATCTTCTGAAGTTGGAGTAGTTGATAATTTGCCCTCATTTATTCTAGGTTCAATTCTTAACCTCCAAAATGGCCTAAACTCTGTAAGGAAGCAACTATTAGCCATACAAATTCCTGTATCTTTTGTTTTTCTGGGTCCTCTCCAGCAAGTACAGCATAGCATCGTGTGTCTTAGTTGGTTTCTTTTGAAAAGCAACTCGACACCCCTTTCTCACAGCACTGAGGAAGTGATTCATTGCTGACTCGGAGAGAGGACACCGTGCAATTGGTATCTGTTATGACTTGATTTCTCTGTGCTGTTTTATTTGCTTTTTTTTTTAAATAAGAAAAAATTCCTGTGAAGTGGGGGTGGCGTCAGTTTTGTGGTCAGATGTAGCCTGCAGCAAAATAAACACGGAAATGGTAAGGAAGACCTTATATTTCCTCTCTGAAGCTTTTTGCTCAGTATAAGATAAAGGTCATTCTGGAGAAACATGTCAAGAATTCCAGTGAGGCTGGCAGACGTCTAACATAACCAGAGAACCAGGAGGTTTTACAAAGGATTTAAAACAGTAAGGGGAAAAAAATATTCTAAAAATACTTTTAGAAATCTGAGAGTTTGCTATTTGAATGTAAGGAAAATCATCTGGGTCATGTCTTCTGAACTGGGCAGTACACACACTGCAGAAAGCTTCAGATGTAAAATGCTCTTTGCTGTTACTGTTTAGAGATGCAGCAGTACGAACCCCTTCCTTGTGTTTTCCAACCATGTTGGTAAAGTGAGACGATACCTAGCAGCCACTGATATGCTAGATTGCAAAACCAAACATATAGCTGAAAGAACAAGCCTTAACAGATACAAGTGGTAATACCAATTTCTGAATCACTTCCTGAAACCTCCTTTGCCTTTGAGGTGTCTCATTCCTGCTGAAATTGGAAGAACTGGAATGTAAGTTATTACGGAGGTCACTGTAATCAGGAAGTGTAAATTTAAAAAGAGCCCTTTAAACATTGACAGGAGTGTGCAAAATGTGCTTTTCGTTCCACCCCTTCGCCGCTCCTTTGTCTGATTCAGAATGACATTGATTGTCTTCTTTGGTTTCAGAGTTTGGGTACTAACAGGTAAACAAAGTACGAGGGCAGGGGAAATTTCGATTTTGAAGATCTACTGGCTTCTTACCTGGTAGGCAGACATGCAGGATCAAAAATCCTCTGGGTTTGGAGAGCTACATGGATGAGGGCTGGAGATACAGCGCCATTTTCGTCTGATTGACAGAGAATCTGGTGAAAAGTTGGCCTTGGTCATCAGCCTAAATCAAATTAGTAGCTTAAGGGTCTCTTTCCTGTTCTAATTGTTTCACAAAGAGTACCACCGTGGCTGTTGCTAGTTGCCACTCCTTCTCACTGTGCAAAGGTGAAGGGTAAAATGACAAAGCAGGGTGCCCTTTCGGGGGGCAGTGGCCTGGCTGGGAGCATTGGCTGAATTGTTACTGGCATTTACTTCTTTTTTAAATGCAGAAGTAAGCGTGATCTGCCTCACCAGCTGGTGTAAAGGCCTTCCACGAGCAAAGCGGATAAAGAACGTGTAAGAATTTGGCTTGGCAGTTCCAGAGGATGCCTCTGACATTTGAAACTGGGTGATGCAGTTCAGAAAGGGTGTTTCGAAGCTGGTCGTAATACAGCTCATGTCAGCTCAGGTCAGCTTGCATTGCCCACCTTGTAGCAGTTTATCCATTTATAATCTGACAACTTCGAAAAACCTATAACGGTATGGTAGTATTTCTGGCTAAGCAGATAATGACAAATTTAACTGTTACCTTTACTTCATTCATTTTTGAGATGAGCTCCTAAAATCAAACTTGCTTTTAGGGTCTGCTGGAAAAACACAAGCTTGTGTCAGACACTCATTTCCCGATGCAATGGGTACTCTGCACCCTGGCCGCTGCGGTACGCCCTCCTCCCCCCAACGGCAAACTGAAATATTTCAAGCGGTAATAATTTCTTAGGGAAGAGCCAAAGAAACTGAGCTTCCCCAGCTAGCTGCTCGGTCAGCTTTGGGCTCTTTCTCTTCCACCGGTACATCCACCAGCCCTCGGGTGCCGGGGCGCAGCATGGCGGCCCCCCCTCTGCTGCAGCACTGCCGTGGGCATCTTGCCACGCGGGCTCTTGCATCCACGTCCTTCACTTCACAGCTCGTCGGTTCTGGCTCATCCTGCCAATACTGCGAGGGTGGTGCTGCTTAACTGTTAGTTTTTATTAGGATAGGGGAAAGAGGTGAGAGGGGTGAAAAGGCAATCGATTTGGGTTCAGTGTATTGAAATGAAGCTGTAGAATTATTATATTTGCACGCCGGATCCCACATCGTGGGCACGAGTGGTTCCAAGAACTTTTTTTCTGTATAGGAGATGACTTCTCCATGGCTTAGGACAGGCAATGTAGCTTCACTGCCACTTCTAGGACTCTAGAAGCGCGGCTGGGTGCAGGATGGCACAGCTAAGACTGTCAGGACATGCCTCTCCTTGTTCCTGGAGATGCTCTCGGTTGCAATTTGATGCTAGGACAGTCTGAAAACTGCTGTAAAAGATGACTCACAAACGTGTGACATGGCTGGCCTAAGAAGAAAGAATAAAACAGTAGGAAACTGCACATGCAGGCACTGAAAATTGGGACCATAGTGCCCGAATGTGTCAGCAGGCAAAGGTTTCCATGCCTTTTTTCTATTTCAGATTGATAAACATTGTCTTCAGTTATTCACCAAAGTTAATAAAAGATGCTGGTAGCCGGCTTTGAGGCTGAATTCCTTTATTCATGGAAGATATTCAGCAGAGGCAGTGACAATGTTCACTTCCCATAGACAGTTCTTTCAAAATGCCTTTATGCTCAGTCACCATCTCTGAGACATTAAAGGGCAGTTCAGTCACAATGTTTATTGAATCCTTGCCCTTTCTACTTAAATTGCCTCCAGGGAAAGCAACTAATTCTGGCTTTTGGGGATGTAAGGAGTAAGGACTATTTTTTGAGCACCCTTTTTTTCACCTCCAAAAATTCCTAACTATGATTTATAATAAGGTTTTTCATTTTACCTAAAACTTTTTCTACTACAGTAATTTCCGTATTGTGCTGAAGTATAGATTGTCATGGCCAAATACTCTTTGCTATTTTACAGAGGTGTTTTTATTAGGAATAGCTCCTAAGTGGTCCATGGGACTGCCTCCCTTGCACAGAGGCAAGAAATGAGGAGCTTCTGCTTACTTCCAACCTCGCACCCAGCATCCTCAAGCACAGAATGATGGAGAGTAGAGCTCCATCCCTTCAACGTGCTGACTCATTTACCTCTGCTCAGTTGGTGCAAAAGTCAGTAGCATTTACCTCCTCTGTGAAGCATAGAAATCTTTTTTTTATAGCTTACAGGCAACAATATTTCTCCTGCAACTGGTCGTGTACTTAGAACAGAATCACGTTCTTAGCAGTTAATTTTAGGAAGGAGAATAAATAGTGGGCTGTCAAGATTATCTGTATATTTAGCATCTTGGTATACTTCAGCTTTGTTCTCAAGTGTTCGTTATTTGGCAATGGTAGAAAAATGCTTTTTTTTTCCCCTGTTAAGGAGCAAGACTTTCATTTGAACAGCTTATTGCTCTTAAGAAAGTGACTGTAGAGAGAAATTGCTCAGAATTCAGGGAGGGCTGGCCTGTTTCTGGCTAGATTTCACTTTCTGTGGTGGGTTTATGTGTTTTACGCAGTTAGTCTGGGGCCAAGCAGGCATTAAGCAGAAAGGATCTTCTCTTCTTCATATTAATTACTGAAATACACAGAAATTACAGAGCACATTGTAGGAGGAGATATGTGCCAAGTAGCAGGTTCCTATGCCACAAATTGTAAGGTTTTAGAGAGCATGAAAAAATAAAATACAAACACGGAATGTTGAGGGCATGTATTATCTGAAATCGTATGAGGGATCTTAGGTAAATGAAGTCCGTTTCGTTCACTGTAGCCTGCGTGGAGAAAAAGCCCGGAAAGATCCAGGTCACCATTGCTCAACTCTTTTTACTGATAGGGCAAAGAAGGTATTAAAAGGTACCATTTAGATTTAATAGCTTTTAGTATTTGCTCAGCACCAGTTTAGCATTAGTGCAAATGGACGTACTTCTTGTTTTCTGAAAGTGGCAGAGGCTGTGGCATTTTGTCTGCTTCCTCTTTGGTGTTGCTTTCCTTTTATGTTCACAGCCATAGTTCAATACAGATTTGACTCCCCCTCAGTGTTAAACCCTAAGGCAGCCTAACCGAGAGAAAACACGTTACCACAGTAAATATGAGGCAGAAATCACCTTTCTGTTGAGGGAAATCAACTATTTCAGGAAAACCAGCAAACCAAAGAGAGCACTGAGGCAGCAGTTCTGGCAGGATGGTGACCAGCACCCGCCACCGCAAGGAACTCCATGTTGTGCCATAGACCGAGCACCTAGCCTGGGCCTGCCACGTTAATGTGGATCTGTGGCTTCCAGGATGGAGCTGGGCTGCACCCCATCAGCTGGAAGTATGGGCAGATGTGCTGGGACTGGCCTAAACATGCATGGGGACACTTACCCCGAATCCTCCTTATTCTGTTAGGAAGAGCTGCACCGGGGCTCCCCGTAAGGAAATGGTCCTTCGTCCCACCCCAGACACCACACAGGACACCTGAAACCTCAGCCTGGCCCATTTCATGCCTACCTGCTGCTCAGAGTCTTTCCTTCATGTTTCTTCCTGTGATCACCAGGCAGAGATCCCACCCAGCCACTCTCCCTGAAGTCCCTCCAGCATCCCTGCAAGACTTGCCTTGAGGACCAGGCTTACCACCTACAGGAAGAGGGATGTAAGGCAGACCGCTCTTCACCTAGAGCTGTCCTTAAACATTCAGTGCTCAGCCCGTTATGCCAGATAAAGCTTTTCCTTCTTTTTATCTACACTGTAGTATTACATGGATTAAAAAAAAAAAAAAAGATAAAAAAGCTTTCTCTTTCTGCTTTGTGGCAATTTAATCTCCTCTTACATATTCTAACACCAGTAGTTCCTGATCAAGGAGTTGAAGCCTCGTGTTTTGTTTTCAGTATTCTGTGAGCAAAGGAGTGAGTCTGACTGGTACTGAAATAAAGAGGAGTCTGCTTTCCAAGACTGAAATACTTTATCATCCTCTGCCCTTCTCAGTATGTTCTCAGCTTTTAGCTGTTCTTTTCTTAAGGGCTGCTGTGCGTGGCAACTGGGTGGTTTGTTTTGTTTTTTTTTTACACGCAGAGGTGCAACTGTCAGGGTGGTTAAGGGGTCCTGGTCTTATATCCGTTTTTGACCTATATTTACTACTGCCTACTTTCTTTTCTTAGCTATCTAATTGCCATTCCCAGTTTACGCTGTCATTAGTTCCCTGTGCCTTTTACCTGGTGCTGCTGTGAACTCACTGCAGCAGCGATTTAGGAGCTCTCCTACTTACCTGAAGTTTTGTGGATGATATCGAAGATAACGACCCCGTCTGCAAGGCTTGTGGATCGCCGTGCGCTCCGTTGCATGAGAGAGGAGCAGGTATTGACAAGCATCCAAAATACGCGTGCCCCAGAAACTGCTGGAAGACACAACAGTTAGACTCTCAAATACTAGAGGAATAATATTTTTGGTGCGAGACAGAAGACCTGATAAAAGGAGAGCTGAATGAGTTTTGACCTCTGCCTTGTCAGGTTTTGTCCTTCAGTGAACACCTCCACAGAAGGGCATTTTTCCAGAACAAACTCAACGATAGGGAGAAAAGAGAGATTGCTGTAAAAAGAAAGGATTAAAAGGTAAATAAATAAATGGAGAAAAGAATCATCTTTTCCCTTTGAACCTCCCACCAAATGCTTTGATCTGTTTCTGGAGTTGTGGTCTCTCTGCTGAGGAAGATGAAGCAATGTCCCTTACAAATCTTTGCAGAGGTATCTGTTGTTTTGGTTTGTTTATACCAGACAGCCAAATGCGTTATCTTTTTTTGCTCCATCAATGTACTAGACCTGGGGAAAAGGGGAGAGACTAGCAGTCGTTGTGCTAATACAGCTTGATTGGTGTGTGAAACCAAAGCTTAAAATCAAGTGCATCCTGTCATTTTGACAGTTGGTCCAGCTACTATAATGAAATCCTTTTCCTGCTCTACGGCACGATGCTAGAAAATATTGTCAATTGCATAGATTTCAGCTCGGGATTATGTTTTCATACCTATTTATGTGGTAGCTGTTAAACAATGTTATGAGATTTTACAAGGACCAAATCCTCCACACGAGTAGCCCCACTGAGCTGGATTTCAGTTCAGTAATACAGGGGCAAATGCAGATTAGCTCCTTCAAAGGCAATGGAATAAATCCAGATTTATGGTGGTGTAACCAGGTCACTAACATTATTAGGACTCTTTCTGTGGGAAAAAAAAAAGACAAGCAGACATTTGCTTAAACTCTCCTGAGAGAGTCTGGAAGAAATTGTGTTCAGGTTATCAGACGTGATGGTTCAGGAGGAAGAAGAAACTGACTGCAAAGGTTTTGAACCAACAGTCGTTAATGAAGTAAAATTTCCAGAGACCCCAACGGGGAGTTTGGTGAAGAGTGAAGGATCTCAGTGCTATACGTAGGTCTATTGTCAGAACGCTAACGGAGTAATTGCACAGGGAAAGAGGGTGACTGCTGTGAGCAAATTCACAAATTGTTTAGGAGAAACAGTACACTTAATAGGTAGGAAACACTGACTTTCAAGCACTGTTTTTTACTTTGCATTTTAAGTTAGCTTACAACCCAGCCTAGCATTGAGATCACAACACACTAGGCTGAGAAACTACTGCCTGGGAAGACAGCCAAGAGCTAAGAAAATTAGTGAAGGGAGAAAACACGTTCTGTAAATGTTGAGCTTCAAAGAAGGTACGCTCTAGCTTGATATTTTTACAATTTCCTTGGGACTGATATTCATATCCTTAAAGCAGTACGCTTTTATGGGAACAACAGTTACTTCTTTTTGATGAGAAGTGAAAGGTTTTGCACCTCTTGTTCCTTTCGCTTTATTTCCTCCTGTGCTCAGTTCTCCTCTCCCCCTCCCAGTAACAAGTTACACCAACTGTTTTGCAGCAGCCTAAGACTACCGAATTCAAGTTAAAAGTGACGAGTCCTTTTTGTCGTTGGCTGCAACTTTAAAAAGGAAATGTAGATTGGGTGGTCTGCAGTGCTGTTTATTACTAAGCTATTCTCTAATTGTAGAGAATACTGTACAGTTAGCTTAGTAATAAACAGAACTGTAGTCCACTAAACACTGCAAAATGAAAAAATTCTAGCGGGTTTTAGTTCTGCACCTTCTTAGCCTGCCAGGAGGAACAGTTGTATGCATTTTCTAAATAACAACACATGCCATTACAAGAGTAGATCTTGGACAGAAAAAATTCCCTTCAACTGTATTGCATAAAAATAACTCAGAAGGGTGTAGTGTCCTCTGAAGATGCAATGCTGTATTTCATGGAGCTTATGCAGATGGCTACAGGAGAATTCCACTTTGGATAGCAAACATATTTCTTGGAACAGAGTTCTAGGATAAAGCATAGGGCTGCTAAATGAGGTTGGTTGCATTGTTTAGTATCCTGTAATAAAATAGGGGAAATAAACGGGAATAATGTGGCTGATCTAATTTGAACTTACTGCCCAGACATGCTCATAGACCTCTCCTGTAATGTGAATCAAATAATGCTATAAATCAAGGACTGTAAAAGGTGACTAAAAGGACCCTAGGTCACACATCAGTGTTTTGTGAAGTGTGTGAGCTCCAAGTTGCTTCTTAAAGAGAAACATCTGAAATATTACCTCAGTTGAATGAATTGAAAGACTCTCTAAAGCAGCGTAGCATTAAATCTGTTTTTACTTTCCTAAATTGTGGGGTTTATGCATTAAATTTGAGCACTTCCCAAAAGTTTGGCCAATGAAGTAGTCCTAGGGTATTAGGAAACTTGAGATATTTTACAGGTAAAGGAAGGTATATGCAAAATGCCTGAAACTTCAGAATGTAAAAGGAAAGGGTTAACTCTTGCAAACTTACCAGAACTGGCAACTTACTCCACCACTGGCACCGAAAGATTGTGCTAGCATGACCAGTGATGAGTAAAGCTTTCTGAAATTGAAAGTAATAAAACCTCTTCCCATTCCTGCATTGGTCGCAAGAAGTTGAACACATTGGATGCTCAAAAACAGCAGAAAGTTGTCTTTTCTTAAATGATAAATTGATTTGCAGCAGAGAAACCTCACAAAAAGTGATTTTATACTCCTATCTTCTATAAAATAAGTGATTGGTTTTATGATCACTTTATTTTATTGCTTTCATATGGATTCTTGTAATAAATTTTCAGCATTATTTTTACCAGTAGAGTAGTAAAAAATAATAATAGCGTTACATGGTTGTTAAAATGATGTACGTTTGCATATGTATATATATTATATATTTTGCGACTCAAAATCATTATTAATCTATTACCTTAGACAGAAGCAATAAATAGAAACCCTATTTGAATGGCTTTATCACGTTTTAAAAAGCCCTGAACGCAAAAATGACCAATCAAGGACATGTACAGAAACACACCCTTTCTCCAAGAAAAACAATTATAAAAATATAATAACATAATACAATTACAAGAAAATATAATTATTGTAAAGAAATAACTATAATAATTACTATAATCATTATATTTTTATATAACTACCAACAACAATGACATAAGAAAATTAATCTAGAAATCTAGGCAGCACTGCTTTTTCTGACTGACCGTCATTCTTTCTGTCCACAGGATGCAGGACTAGTTTCAGGTATAAAACAGAAACAGTTCTGCTCATGTCTAATGCCAGTGAGGTTCTTCTGGCATGCAGCCCAGCCCCATCCCACCTTTCCCTGCCTTCAGTACCGATACTGTGCTGTAGGTACGCTGCGGTACCTTTGTGCCTGCTGAAGGTTGCCTGGGGTGCGATTCTTCTCTAGAGGAGTTGGTCCATTTTTCAGTGTCTGTTCTTTGCAGGAGCCCAAAGGGGATGGAGCAGGCCAGAGTCTGGATTACAGTTTTAGACACTTCAATAAGAAGGAGATGCATCAAGTTCCTGCTATGTTATACAGCAGGGATCCCAGATTTAAGTGGCCAGATGTTTTGACAGCTGTGATACAGATTACAATTTAAACCTGGTTCTTTTACGTATGCGCAACTTCAGGAGTCAGAGGCAGGAAAAGAGCTCTCCCCACATGTGAAACCTTGCCGCGCAGTTAGGCAGGTGCCTTCCCCAGGGCTCCTCTGCTGCTTGCGGCGGGCCCTGACCACACACTTCCAAGGAACCGCCTGGTTTCGCAAGTGTTGTTAGAAACAAAGCCCTGTACTGACCTCCCACCCAAGGTTTTCTTCTGATCACTTGCCGTATGCGCCAAACCGATGGTAAAAAACCCCAAGGCTGGGGTATGTAGGCTGGCTAGGTGTGTCCGGTGGTGTCATTTCAGTGGACTAGTGGACACAGCTGTGGAGAAGGAGCTCCTGTGCTCAGTCTCTCCCCCTGCCCTAGCAATCCGCGTGGCCAGCAGCCATTGATCTACCCTTGATGCAAACGCTTGTAGGCTGTAGCGCAATGTCTGCAAGAAAGAAGTGTTCCTATGAAAGGGACAGTTATACAAGCTATCACTTTTCTTCTTCTTTCTTATATCCCACAGTGGAGATTATCTACTGTGAATTTGTTACAGAATTCAAAAACTTCTTGCTAACCAGAATCCTGGCTTACTGTGTAGGAATGAGAGCAGAGAGGAATCTGTTGCAGACCACTGTCAGGGAGGGGTTTTCTATTTTCACTTTTTTGGCCAACTCACCGTGCATATTTGACATATTATCGGTCACATTTGATATGACAATCTTCTTCAGAGAAATCTTTCTTTCCTACAGAGGGAGGGGGTTGATACCTTCAGACATTCAGGTTTTTTATCCTTCACGGAAGAAGGACATTTAAGAATTCACAGCTTCACGTGTCGGCCTAAGAGTCTACAGTAAGCGTCTAGTAGATACGAAGGTATGTGCCCTTTGCCTTCAACCGCTTTTTTTACATTAAAATGAAAACTGGATTACTGTTGTGTGGTCTTGTAATTTAATTTCTTTCAATATGCTGTGCATTTTCCAGTCTCTCTAATACTCATTGTACCTTGCAGAGCCCAGAAAATTAGCTGTTTCATGCTCAGGTAATCACTTTTGTGGTAGAGGTGGATCTAAATAAAGACTTATATCTGAATCACACACACTTACACTCTCTTCTTCTTGCGTAGTGGTCAAATTTTATTGCATTTAAACTTAGTTGCTGATGACTATTGTCAGAACGGGCAAAACAAACCCTGTGGCTCCCGACTTGCTAGAAAACAGCATTCAGCACTGCTGTGCTGCGCTGGCTGGCTGAACTTGTGCTCTCTTACAGTAACTGAACTCCAGTGAGGGGAAAGCCACTCGCCGTAAAGGAGAGCAGGAGTCCCCCTGCAAGGTCGCCGTCATCATTCGTTGGTCCTTTGCACCTCAAAAGCTCAAGCCTGAAAGTATACTTTCTTCTTTTCTTATAAACTGAGCCCAGTACAAGAAAAGCATCTGATTGTTTGGCAAGTATGCCAGCGGTGCAGGTATCTGGCACTAACATCCATGTCAGAACTTGTTAAACAGTTTGCCTGCTTTCTACATAAAGAAAATCTCCTAAGGAAAACATTGTAGTTTTTACCTGTGATTTGAATTACCACTGAGCTCAGTCCTATCGTGTTTTCCTTCTTTGCTGAGAAGAAACTCATGTTTTATTCCCACTTAATTTGATGGGCATTTGATCTGTTTAATCGATCCGAATAAGGCAGGCAGGATTTGGTCCAGTGACTTTAAAGGATAAAAGACTCCTAAAACCTGTAACCAAGTTTGGAAACCAATTGCCTGTAGATATCAAAATAGACCAACAAGTATGATATTTTGTTTCAGCTTTTGGATACCAGTGGGTTTTCTTACTTCATGAAAGCAAGGGTTAGAGCATCTGAAGTGAAATGGCGCAAAGAAGCAGTGCTATTCTTCACAGCCCCAGTACAACTACAGCATTAGCAAACTTTCCAATTAACCTATGATCCACGGCTTGATGATGCAGTGATCACTCAAAGATGTTGCAGCTGTCCTAGAGGAATCTAAAGTGTCTAAAGTGCTAGATGCGTTTATCACAGAGTCGACTTTCTGCCATGCCAGATACCGTCGTAAGTTCAATCTCCATCTGCATTAATGGCTGGTTTAACTAAAATGCATACTCAGGCTGAGTGGTTTCTAGAAAATCTGACAATAAGTGAAGACAGCCTCTATGACGTGGGGTGCAAATGCACACATCGTAGCCGCTTTAGTTTAGAAATAGCTCCGGCAGAAATTGATATACAAGCGAGGCAGAAGGTAGGTGCCAGACAAGATGAATAACCTTGTTCACCTGCCTGTACCCCAACCCAAAATCACTAACACACTTGGCTGCCAATCTTGCATCTGTTTTTAAAAGATATTGATGCATCGTTAAGCAATCCTCACGTGTGAGCTACCAGCTTAAGTCAGTCTTTGTTTGAAAAAAAACCCCAGGCTGCTGGGCTCCACTTAGGCATTTTTGTACTCTAGAAACTGCAGCAAACACGGGCAACCCCCCATATTTGTGTCTTAAATCCTAGGTTGCTCTTAAAGGAAGCATGTAATGAGTGATGTACAGTACAAGAAAATGGATGTTCCTGTTTGGCTCTGCTGGGCCGGGTAGGGAGCAGAGGTAGCCCGCAGTAACCCCCTTCCATCTGGCACCGCTGTCGGCGGCCAGCCCAGCCGGCGTGTTGGCAAGGGACCCACCAGTGTCTCAGAGAGAGCTGAAGCAGCGTTGTGTACCCAGGGACGAGTGCATGCGTTGCTGCTGTGTGCCCACCTCATTCCCCACCCACCAAAGGATGGCGGGGACAGGCTTACGCCCAAAAGCAAGCAGTCCAGCTTCCCAGTTTTAGCTGAGAAGCCACCTAACGCCCTCGAGCAAAACAAATGAAACACTTCTAGACCGGGTAGTCTCTGACATTGAATAACAGAGAAGCAGAAAATCCTTACTGGTGTAACAGTATACCAGATCTGGGATGTTCTGTTCTTAAATTCTTGTTTAATACTTACCTTCTGACTAAACCGTTTGACTAAACCCAGAAAAATTGGAAATACTCGGGATCAACTTTTTTTTGTTTGGTTTTTGGTGGTGAGGCAGGCACAATCAGCCATTGCCATGTTAAAACCTGCTGTTTCTCTAATATTTGATAATCAGTCCTTGAATCGTCTGATCTGCCCGGGAAAATTCTTCCAGTATGTAAAATCTAACATTGCAAATGTATCAGGTCACAAAGATAACTGCCACCCTAACTGGAAATCACCTTTTTAATTAATTTTTTTAGTAGGGATGGGATTATATCAGCTTTTTAATAAGAAATTTAAGGAGTATTATTCTCAGACGGGTGAGTTGCATATTGAGTAACATTTATCAATAATTTTACCTTGTTCCCGTTTTGAAACTAAATTCGACTGTACAGAAGTAGCAGGCACGTATTTTTTTCTAGGTCTAGCCTTATACAGTGTTTTTGGATTTAAGAACCTAGAAACCGCAGAATATTATGAGCCCAGTTATCCCTGGTGCAATTCCACTGAAGTAATCAGAATTGCATTGGAGATTAACTTGGAGCTAGTTTTGATATCACATAGTCCTGCAGCAAAAGGTAACCTATTTGGATATTTTTAAATTATTGAAGTTACTACAGAGCATCTGCTAAACATTATTTTTCTTTTTTTGCTATTATATTATTTTTACAAGTACTACAAATACTGTTGTTTTCTTATTAACACATACAGCACGCACGGAAGTCATATCCACTGTGAGTCTGCATTAGGTGAATTTTGGACCTTAAAGACAGAACTTTTAAAAAATAATTTAGTTGAGGGATTCTATGATGCTGAAGACATGAGCTTTGAAGACTTAAAGCTAAAATAGCAACGTGGTAATACATTCTTAATTCTCACCAAAAAGACCAGCAAATTTAAATCACTTTTTGCCTTCTTGAAATTCAGCATCATTTTGTCAAAGCAGCTACCAGGAGAAACTAAGCAAGAGTCTTGGAATGCACTGAGTAGTTTGAAGTCCATCAGGTTTTCTCAAGACAAAATTATTTCCTTACTTCACTGGAGAGTTTACAAGCAGCTAAGAGGTAAATTGTTTTGCGTTCATAAGATACTACAGAGGAGGGAAAGACCTCTGTTAAAGAGTGAAAAAAATTAGTTTGCCTTTCCTGTTTTGAATATGATGACATAGTAGAAACGGCTATAAACTAAAAGTTGTGACGTGAACATGGACATCATAGGAGCGTGGACAAGGTACTTAGACTGTTGTAGTTCTGATCAGTGCCTGTTCCATTACTTCCCATATAATAATGTGTCATTTAGTTTTAAAGCAACGCCTCCTCTGGCTAAACGCCTAGGTCTAACAAAGAGGACAAAGCTCACGAGCGAGCTAGTAGATTACGTAAATGTGGAGTATACTTGTAGAGTATAACTGCCCTACAGTAAATAATTTCACTGTTCTTGGCTGATAAGCTGTGTGCTCCTTCCTGGAAGGCCCGGTGGGGCATGGAGGGAGGAGATGAAGTAGGATCCAAGGTGAGACAACAGTGGCTTCTCTGAGCACTGAAACTAATGAAGTCTGGTTTTCAATCATAATTGCTTGATTTTAGCACAGATTTTAGAAGGTGTAAATTTCATGGGATGTTTCCCCCATGGTAGTGTTATTTGAAAACGTCTCTGCCTCTCTGTCCCCCACATAGATTCTCCGGTGTCTAATAATGTGCGAGCACATGTTGTTGCCTTTCCCTCAGTCCAGGCTCTGAGTAGGGTTTCCTTTCTACTTGACCGTCTATATTAACAAAACTTGTAGAAACCAAATTATTTTGGGGATTCCTTATTCATATTAGATTAAATGTGGCCAGGATACGAAAACAGTAACGAAGGAATGGAATGGAAGTACACACACAAGTACATATACACAGCTTGAACTTGAAGGCCAGTTGCCACATAAACCAATCTAACATAAAAAAATGTAAATAAAAGATAAGTTTCAGCCTATGGGTTGGGTACAAGGGATAGTACAAGGAAGTGGGAAAGAGTAATGTCGATAGCTCATGCACCATAGCCCATCTGCACAGACTATGGGCAAAACCTGGTACGTGTGGCGGGGCCTTGTGATACAAACCTCAGCTTTATCAAGACTGCGAGGAATCATGCACATTGAGAAATCCCGATTGCTCAGGTGCCTAAATTAGGGACATAGCTAAAGTATAACAGTTATAACAGTTCTTCCCTTTGGCTCAGGTGCCTAAGTTTCATTCCCGAAAATCCTGGACGCAGCAAGGGATCTAGGGCTTAACGGAGCCAGGGCCCAACAAAGAGGAATCAGGATGTGGCTGGGACATGAGCAGCCGTGGGAGGCACATCCAAGTCCTCAGGTTAGACATAGTTTAGCAGCATATTTTCCCTGTGAAAATGGAACAATCCCAAAAGGAACAACATGCATCACAGTAGGACATGAAAACCTGTTGCAGGTTGGTTTTTTTTTTTGTATTAAGTAAAATGAAAGTTGCCTGCCTACTGTAAGTCAAACTTTAGCTACTGTTGGCTTATTGAAAATTCTCTTTGGTTTGACTTTGAAAGAGACCTCCAACTTGCTTTTTTATATTTTAAAGCAATACTTTTTTTTGAGCTAGTTATTTCGCAGTCTGAGTTAATGGTGATTCATTCAGTTTGCATTTCTAGAGCTTTTTGTGCGGAAATTGTCACCAAGGTAATTAAATGTTTGTTATCAGGCAATAATAAGACATAATAGCCTCTAGCAATTATGAAGGCCTTAGAACCTGAGGTTGAGATCAGCTAGGAAAAGAAAAGGTTGAATTTAGAGAGTAACGCTTTTTCTTGAAATACATTCTTGCCTCTGTGCCCTATTTTAGTAATTACATTTTGGCTAAAACCTCTTTTTTGTGACAGCAATATTGTCAATATGTTTAGGTTGAGTTCCTTTATTATAAATTTAATATCTTATTTAATATTCCAGCTTCACTACATTTGGATTGTTTTATTGTATATTGTATTACATGCTTTAGAGAGATTTCTGTGACTCTTATGACAGATCTGCTGTGAAAGATCAATGATTCTTTTATGATTCTGCAGAAAGCACAATGTTCTGTGTTTATGCTTTGCCAAATAATCTTATCTACTTAAACAGTGAATGATCTTAACAAACATTATATACAGTATATACAAATAATTTCTAAGTATTATATTTACATAAAATTTAATTCTAAATAATCGTGTTAACTATATATGATACATAGTTATGCATGTTATATATAGCATATACAATAGAGAGAGTATATACTGTAGTGTACTATAACACACTAGATCTGTTGTATATAATATACTCATATGCCATATGTACTATATATGGCATGTGTGTATATGTAGACTATATGTCTAAATAGTTAACAGAAGTATCTACAATTAAAAGTTAGTACATATTTTAGTATGTATATTAGTTTGAATTGGAATAGAATTTTTCTTGTTGAAGGGAGCATAGGCAGACAAGCATGTTTTGCTAAGATGCTCCCAAATTTTTCGTAGTAAATTTAGTAAAATGGAAAAAATTGAGAGTATGTTGGATAACATTCCTTCAGAGCAACCAGGTGGATTTCAGCAAAAGATTGGATCCAATAAGGGATGATGCAGTATTTTGCTGGTCCCACCTGCAGATGAGCAAGTGCTGCCAGAGTCTTCCTTCCGAACTGCAGTGAAAGGGGACATCTGCCTCTGTGCTCAACCCGATTTAGTCCACCACAGACTCATTTAGGCTGTGCTGAGAGCTAAAAGGTCCATCCTTTGAACTGGGACTCCACTGAGGGCAATTTGTTCAATCTTTCGGTATACGCTGGATGCGTATTTGACAAGGATGAGGTCATACAACATCTTCCCTAAACAACAGGATGGTTCTTCTGCTGCTGGCAATGGGAGGTGGTGGTGTATCTCGGCACCAGCGATACCTGCGGTGCCTCTTAGGACAGCCCCTGAGCTTTCTGTCCCTCCAGACTGCCCCGGCACCCTCCTGACGCAGGCTGCCGTAGCGATCTGCTATCTGCTCTCTGCGTAGCTACCCATCCCCGCCGGCACACACCTCCTCACTGGACTTTTTGCCACAGGCAGGGAGTTGAACCAGTTAATGTTGCAGTTCCTCATGGTAAAAGTACAGCTGTGACTGAATTTGTTCTGGTTCATATCTGACTGCAGTCCGACTCAGAAACTGGTTCAGGTTCATTCCCATTCTGAGGCAAAAAAAGATGGTCCGGAGCATTTTGAGGCTTGGGCTTCGTTCAACTCCCTTATCAGCAGCTCTCCAACATTTTCCGCCATCTCTGAATAGGGAATAAATCTCATCGTATTTCTCTGGCATTGCTGTATCGACATCTGATCCTCTGCTGGGAAAAATCGAAGCCCGTGGAGCTATGACACTTTATGTTAGCAGGGAATCTTCATTTTTCTCCTTCAGCTACAAGGAGAGGGGTGGAAAACCCCATAGAGAAAAAGGGAGAGTGAAAAGGGAGAGTGAAGCAATTCATTGGCATATGGTTGGGAGAAGGGCTACTGGGGAGGCTGGGAAGGTACTGATTTCAGACGACTCGCTCAGCTCCCTCCGGATGCCAGCAGCAAATGAAGGGGTACTTTGGACTAACCTGGACTACTGGTTTGGGTTTTTTTTTTTTCCCCTTGAAATGTGTATTTTCTTCCAGTCAGGAGTCCTACCTCCCACGAGGGCGCTAGCTGCAGGAGAGCACCTCTCACACCACCCTGCCTGCCACGTACTCTGGCAGCAAGCCTCTGCCTCTGCCTCTGCCTTTGCCTCTGCCCCTGCCCCTGCCCGTGCAGACGGGCTGCTCCCTCCCGGCAGACCCTGTTCCCGGGGCCGGCAGCACTGCAAGTGCGAGTGCCGGTGGATCCAGGAGAACCCCCCCCATGACAGCCCCTCTCAGGCATGAACTGCAAGAACTCTTACTCTTGAAAGTCAGCGTGACTCCTATAATTTATTCATCCCAAGATGTATTCATCCATCCATTATTTATTTGCGTTTGTTTTACTACTGTCATTACAATTTCATAAAGAGCGGCACAGAGAAAGAGATGGGAAGTTAAAGACAGAGGTAGCTGCTGGACAAAGGCCCTGGGCTTGCTTCTCCCCAGCTGCTGCCTGCTTCCAGGTTTTGTGTAAAGGCATAGCGCAGAACAAGCAAAACTTCTCCTCTCTCCGTTCCCTTCGCTAGGTTGGTGGAAATCCTTCGTTCCACCTAAACTCCTCTCCGTAGTTGTTCATATTCTGTTAATGTGATGAGGACACCGGAGCGTACCGAAGCAGTGGGGAAGGCTGCCACGTGCAGAAGAAGCCAAGAGGAAGGCAGGGGTGGATGGGGAAGGGGTGCTGATGCCGCAGGTCCACCGTCTCCCCTCCTCGGTGCGTTCTGGGGGCGCAGGTTTCTGCGAGCAGGAGGGACGAACTGGTTTAAGGTCTACTTGTACAATGAATAGATTTAGATTTACTATTTCCAGCCATAATCGGGTGTGGGGATTACAAGAGAAATGGGAGATGATTGTCTGGAAAGGAGTGGGAGGCAAATCCCGTGCAGAACGTCACCTCCCCGGCCACCCTTCCTCCGCAAGCTCGACTACCTCCGCAGGCTGTGGAGAGATGATTCAGAATGATCGGTTTCCCGTGGCTCAGCCGCGGCAGCTGACTGTCCCTGTATGCTCCTCACGAATCAGTTGCGAGGTAGTAAGTGTTGGCTTAAACCACCTTCATGATTGTGGTGTGGAGAGAGAAGTTCAAATATCAGGTACATTAAGGCACAAGATTAAAGACCACTGGGTTTCCCATTAGGGAACGCGAGCTGTTCTGCAGCACAGGGCTGTTTGCAACGTGTTATTGACTTTATAAAAGCCATAGCAGCTTTGTTCTGAGTACTGCCCTCTAGACCTCCTTCTTTCAAACAATATACAGCTCTATTGTAAATCAATGTCCAAAACCACTGCAGCAATACTACTTTAATCTGGAGGGACCATTTTGTAGAAAAGGGACGTTACTTTAAAAAAAAAGGTATACAGAATTTCCTAAGGAATCATTTTGAGCCTTTTCAATCAGCCAGATTATTCACTTCATAGTACAGAAAGAGATTTGTTATTCAGTTTTTCAAAAAAAAAAAAAAAAAAAAAAAAAAAAGAAAGAAAAAGATTGCTACTTTACTCCTATATAGAAGGAAAAATAAATTGCCATGGAATTAGACGGTGGCATATAAACCTTTTATGTAAATCAGGAGAAGAGGTTAAGTAGTTGTAAAAAAGCCTTTAGCCTTGGGAAACATGAAAAGTGGACTGTTTCAGACTATATGGGTTCCGGATTTTTAAAAGGACAACATATCTGTAGCTTCGTTTAAAACAACTGGAAGTTTTGAACTACATGAATGCAGCAAAATAAAATCAGAGTCTTAGAGATGAAAATTTTATCAGGAAAAAAAAAGGCCTAAATAATACATGGAAATGTCATGGATATTGTAACATTTTGTTGCACAATATATGGTACATAGGGTTGTTTCTTACAACACAGGAAGGTCATATTCTGGTTTTTTTTTTTTTTTGAGCATAAGCACAGGTGAGAAGAACAGCTGTGAGATGGAGGAAGAGAAGTTAGCATCCCCTGTTCCCTCCTCCATAACTGTAGAAACTGTGTTTTGCCGATTGTCCTTGCTAGGCATGAATGAACACACAGGCTCTAGGTCCAGTGGATCTGGGGCATGGTCTGTGTATTTAAATGTTTAAATTAAAATTTAAAGCAGCCAAGAAAAGGAGTTTTTAGACACTATTCTCTGACATAGGCATCCTTACTAATACCTTTTCTACTAGATTTTAAGGAGTCCCTGGCTAGCTCTGGCTGCAATAATCAGCTTATATCCCCATTATTTTCGAACAAAAATACCAATAGTATCCCTTAAGGTGAGGTAGAAGCTAAGGCCACGGATGTGCCATTAGATAGCAAGACTAGCAAGTGGCAACAGTTTCCTTATGTCTGCACTTGGAGGATGCAGAGGAAATGTACGCATTTGCCGTTTGGTTTAGAAATGCTAACCCTAAACAGTGTTCTCTCTCTGGGTACTGTGCATGTATTGGAACTGTATGGTATTTGCTAAGCACCTGCATCACATAATTCTGCACCGAAACAGCGTAAATTTGGGTCAGTTTCACTCATACATCATAACATAGAATGTAGAGTGACTTAAAATATTTATAGTATTGTGCTGTATGATACCTTAATGCAATCCCCGCATTTATATTTCATTTAGCTCTTATCCTGCCCTTCGGGAAATCTCTTTTGCCCAAGAATGCACACCCTCTGTAACAAATAGGATCACAAAATCTCTCAAAAAAAAGAGCAGTAGTAATATTTGTAGAAGGAGGAAGTATCTGTCAGTTCACCATTATCAAGAATATTGATGTAGAGAAGCATTTTTGCACCTGATTAAAAAAGTTATTAGGCACTTGGACTCTGCATACGGTAGCAAAACTTTTAAGGAAAAATTAACAGAATATTTATTGCATAGTGTGATCCATTGTTGAAACTTTCTGTAAATCGAAGGCGCATGATGTGTCCATAACAATATCTCGAGGCACCTGATCCCCTGCGGTTTAGATCCCCATTAGAAGTTCTTTGATCATCTCCTGTGTGGAAAGACTCGAGCGGTTAAGGGAATCCGGACCATTTTATGATTCTTCACTAACCTCAGAAGGTGAATGGCAGTTTCCAGTGGTCTAGGAAAAGTAAACCAAAATAAACTCTAGGGAAATAAGCGTTCCTGATAGACTCGCGGTTAAAAATTAAGGGAGCTTTCTCCAAAATTGAAGTTCAACAGAAACTCCAAGCCAGGTGACTTGAAAGCAAATCAAAGGAGGAAGAGTAGTCCTTTGATCGAGGCACTGACCTGAGAGCAGGCACAGGTTCATCATGTCTTTGCTCTGCTGCAGCTTCCTGCCTTGACGTGTGCTGTCTCTGTGCTGTGCTTTTTGTTTTCTATGTACTGAGACTGACAGCATCTAAACTGCATGCTGCTTGGGATGGGGCCATCTTTGTCTTCTGCAGAGAAGCGCCTAGTTCAGTGAAGGCTCGACCCTGCGGTATAGTGGCACGATGGTAATGCTGCACGGGTTGGCAGAAGCACATCTCAAGCAAAACGTTTCTAAATTCAGCGTGCCTTCGCAACGGTGAGCCGTAGTTTCACTGCACAATACAACTGCTCAGAAGTTTTTCAGACAAGGATTTTTCCATTGGAAAGAGCTGACTGAAGTGAATTAAAACATTTCAGGAGAATGTATCAACCCCGTCACGTTCCTTAAGGTGCTTTACAAAAACATTTTGCTGTGGAAGGGACAAAAGGATTTCCTTCAAAATTACCATTTATTCTTTTGCACCCTTAAAAAGAAGTTTGAGCCTTACCAGCTCTAAGTATTTTATAATATGTTGGTTCATGAAAAACTGGGAGCTTTTTGACATTTTGCCTTGACTTGTGATTAACACAAATGTAAAAAAATCTTTGAATTTCCTCGCCAACATATGTCCTACTTTTCAACCAGCGCTACTGCATAGTGTCCACCGAGATCACCATTTTAATAAAAATGCCTTCAAAGCATTAATTCCACTGTTATTAATTCAAAAAAGCTCTCAGAAGTTCAGTATTCATAAAAGAAAAATCTTCTTTGGCTCACCAATACATAAATGTAATCCCTCTAATACGGCAGCACTGAATAATAAAGAGCCAAAAGCTACAAATCTAATTACTGGGCATCACTGGCTCAGGAGTCATAAGAACCTTGACGCTGAATAAACATCCCAGACTTCTATTATTAAAGTATAACAATTACTTCTGGTAGCAAACAAACCCTGTATCTTCTTATGATAAAGAAATGCATCTTTATGAAAAGATTAAATCATCTGATTATGTAGTGGCCTAAAACTGTCCAACCAGAACCAGTCCTGCTATCACTAATCTTTACACTGAATTCTAATCAGGGTATGCTAAAGAGAAAGGAGAAGAGAGCTGTCGCTCAATGCAATTTGAGAGACAGGGCTTGCTGACTTTCCTCCAGGGAAAGAAAATGTCAGAAATTTTATGCGCAGCTCCGCCACTGTCTGTCTGAGGAAAAGATGTGTAGGGCGGCGTTTTCAGAAGTCCTCATGAGCTGGCTGATTTCAGCAGACTCAGCTCTTTCCGTGGGAACTGAGCTGGACCGCTGACAAGAGCTTTCTGAAGTCCTTCCCCCCTCTGCTGTCCGTGGACCAAATCCCTCCTTCCCATGACAGAATGGAAAAAGAAACCATTACGGGAAGGAAATCTCCAGACCACTCCTTTGCATTGCTTTTTGTTGTTTTCCAAATTGTAACACGCAGGAAAAGAGTTTGCGTCATTAACCTAAGAAGCAAATGACTGAAGTTGTGTTTTCTCTCCAAACCAGTGGTGGAGGCTGGCAAGCAGGGTGAGAGCGCGGACCAGAAGGGGAGCGTGTTGAAGGCTTTGCATCGCCTTGGGGATCCTTGTTCAAGTGCCTGGCACCGCAGCTGCCCTTGGAGCCCTTTAAGAAAGGGGTTTTCTGCCTTCCAAGGAGCACCACAGGAAAGGTGAAGGGCGTTGGGTCTTACTAGCCTTTCTGGTCCTCTCTGTTTCTAGGCAGCTTCCTTTTCCCAAATGCATTCCTGGACTTTCACAAAGCCTACCATTGATTAATGAGAAGATAGCAAGATAATTCTGGGAATAGCTTGCCTTGAGGTGGTGCATAGAGCAATAGCTTTCCGTGCCTGCACACTGTTACTCACATTCGTCTAAGGGGCATGAGCAGATTCCATGTAAATCCTTAGATTTCTGTCATGTGAATTCAAATGAATACTGTTTACCTATTTCTCGAAGAGGAAGTTGATTTCCTAATTATGGAGATACCTGTCACCGAGAGATTAAAAAGAAAGGAAATAAACCAACTAAAAATGAGACTAGTCATTTCCAGGCTCTGTTTGGTTTGGGAATTTACAAATATTGGGTCTGTGCAGGCACAGAAGACATAGCGGTTGTAATACAAACACAGGCACCCTGGAATCAGAAGACTGTAGACATCAGAAGAACAGAGTCAGGCTTGCAACACGTGCTGATTTAAGCGACAGAGCAGAGAACAGTGGAATAGGTATAGGTGTTGCGGGACTGGGTTTCAAATGAGGCTATGCATCAGGACTACAGGAGAGAAAACATCAGGAGCGAGTAAGTTAAGTACATCTTAAATTAAGGCTGTTTTCCATTCAGATTGAATGAATCCGCTAGTGGTTGCACAAAGCGATAAAAATTATAATCTGGGAAAAAACATCTAAAGAGCACTCAGCCTTTGTGATAATATGAGGCAAGAATTCATTTGGTCCTTGTTATATGAAATCAAGTGGCTAAGATCACCTTTACTTCAACTGAATTCAGCCCAAAGTGAACAACAGACAACTGCTGGGACAGGATAGTCAAAGTGCCCTAAACCTGTAGGCATGTCTGAATGACCTACCATTACAGCAGAGGAGATTTACAAAAGAAATAGGCAATAAAAGACTAATAATTCAAAAATAGCCATTCCATTGTATTCGTAATGGGAAAAATTATAACCTTCCGGATTAGATTTGAGGAACTAGTGACTGGTGAGGAGCTCTAAGAGAAATGGTGGAGAAATACAGTAGCTTGGCGAGGAGCTGAATCCCACTTGTAAGGAGAAGCGATGTCTCACAAGCCCCTTGGAGTTGTCTAAACATTCAGTTTAGGGTGATTGAATTGATGTAGTCCACCTGGATTTCCAGAACATTCTGGGTTATGTATGAAGTCTTTTAATGAAACCTTGCAACAATGGCATAAGGGGAAAGATATTTGCCTGGATAAAAAATTGTTAAATGACCGTTATCAGAGGATAGGAGTAAGTGAATAAAGTGGCAGCGGAGAGAGCCAGCAGAGACTTCTGCAGGATCAATGCTAGGATCTATGCTGTGCAATATATTCATAAACAATCTGGGAAGGGTGATGAGCAGTCAGATGAAAAACTTTGCTGATAATACTAACTGATGCGGGAGAGTAAAAACATCCAGTTAAGAAATATTGGCATAAGATCCCATGATCTTGGTAATAACACAGTGGCAACTGAAATTCAATGTAACTCAAGTGTGAAAGGGAAAAGAACCCCGAGGTTTACACGAACTCTGTGTTTACTAGTGACGCTAGAGAATGAGATCTTGAGTTTGTAATAGACACTTGTGTGAAAATTTCTGGTCAGTGCCCAACTGTAGTCAAAAAAGTTAACCTAGCTTTAGAAATTGTGAGGAAAAGAACAGACAACCATTTCCCATCTTTGAATACCGCACGCTGTTCTGGTCCCTGCATTTCAAAGCGTGTAGGAGAACCGGAAAGGTTCAGAAAATGGCAACAGGCTCGTCAAAGTTATTGGAACAATGCCAGCTGATGGCAGGATTAAATAGACGGGAATCCTTCAGACTGGAAAAAGAGGTGCCTGAGGGGTGTAAACCAATGAGTGACCTGACAGAGTGGATCGTGATTGATTGTTCAATTTCTTCCACTACAAGAACAAAAAGACGTCAAATAGAGCTAACAGAAGCCAAACTCAGAATAACGGAGATGGTCATGCACTTGGTAACAGACCTGAGGAACTCCTTGTCACAGGATGTTGTGAACACTGGGGCTTTACAGGCATTGGGGTGAAGATGGCATGAACCTACGTACGGGAAGTCTGCAGAGGGATGCTCAGTGCGCAGAAACGAAGTCTGGTTCACGAATCCCCTGAGCTGCAAAAGGTTGAAGGGTGGGAGAGAGTCAGGGGAGGACCACGTATGTTCATCCTGTTCCTCAGGCATCTGCATTTGACCGTCGTCGGAAACAGAATACTAAGTTAACTGGATCTTTTGTCCAATCCTGTATGGTTTGCTTATGTTCTTCTGTATCATTATTACTAGTAACAGGACAAAGCAATTTCTAGTTGCAGGCCACGCTGTGTTTGGAGGTTCAAGGCAAACCTATACTGAGAACAATATCAATCGCAAAGTCTTTGTGAAGCTCCTCTGGCTAAAATATATATCCAGAGCAGTTCACAGAGAAATCTTTGTCTAGCAAACAAAGCAAATAAACCCTGGCATCTGATCTTGTGCCCTGGAGCGTTGTCTGACGGACCGATACTGAATTAAAATGCTTAGCCACAATTTGCTAAACAAAGTTGCTGCATACTTTGACCCAACGTGAGTATAATAGATACAGATAATACTGTAGAGACTGTGCTGTAATTTGTAAATCTTCCTGTGTCTTGGCAACAGGACGGAATATCCCAAGTTACAGATTTGTAGCAATACTGTACGTGCAATAAAATTGTATCAGTTAACATTTAGGTCTGGATTGTTGGTTACTCTGAAGCTGCTTTATACATCACCGGCAATATAACAGGGGAATTAAAGCGAGTGTAAGTTACCCTTTTACACCCATTTAAGTCTCTTTTATGCTGCCAGAGCAACGTAAAATGGTCTCAGATTAGTGAGCAGCAGGCTGTTCCAGTTTAAATCTGCCGTTGTTTGAGAGAGGTAGTCCCTGCCCATTTTATTTCAGACAGGAAAAAAGTACGAGGGAAATGGAAGGAGAATAAACTTGTCACCGAGGCAGCCCGTAAATGCATGCTGCAGAGCTACTTCCTTGATTTTAGGTGACAAAGAAGAACAAGTTGAAACAAATGACACAGAAAAATGTTCTTTAGATTTGAGCTGTTTCAACAATAATTTGTTGTCCATCAGACTCATGAGGCTTAAGTAATGCTTTGTGAACTATATCAACTAGGATATCCTTTTTCTTCAAATATCTTTTCCAGTTGATTAGCCTGTAACTAAAATGTCTCTTGGGCAAACCACAAATTCTAGAAGCCCTAATAAACTGACTAACCAGTAATCTGTTCGCACTGCCACGCTGCTTTCGCTTTTGTAATTCGGGGTGTTATTCCTGTCAGTATAATTTTTCTATAAAAAGAGTTGATTATTCTCCACCAGCTCTGTATTTGACCTCACCCTTCCTGATGTAAATTTTGAAGTTAGTGTGGTACTACATGCATCGGCTGAATTCTGCATTTAAAGCCAGGCCTCCCCTTTTCATGACTCCACCAGGCCAGCACCATAGAGGTAACCGGTAGAGTTGCTCTTTACAGATTTTTGGCTGGTTTTCATTTTTAGGTATATGTTGTTAAAAGCTATCCATTAGCTGAAAAATATAAAACGTCTTTTTTACTATGATGTAGGTGTGCAGTACCATTTTTTGTGGGCTTGTGGGAAAGCAAATAACAAGAACTCGCCTCTAACTGCAGTAGACTATCAACATAAAAATCAAGCCTTGCGTTAGCAGCTCTTCATCCTAGCATGGCGTGCAACAATAGGCAAAGCTTTTAGCCTGCAGAGACTAAGGGGAAAGTAATTCTAATATATAAGACACAGGCGCTTTCATTATCGCTAGCAAGCATGCTAGATTATTCATGAAAGCCCCACTTAAGATCTAAGCAGGCATTTGCCATTTATTCCTTACTGTAATTTAACTCAACACATCACTTTTTATGTTAACCTTGTGGAAGGTATTTTGATCTTAACTGGGTTTTTTATTAACACACTACTAAAACTCTGTATCCATTCGCACCTACCTATCTAGCACTGGGTTGCAGAGCCATGCGTCGGGGACAATATATATGCCTATGTTACGGGAAATCTTGCAAGGATTACCTAAATAAGGAGTCTGGATTTGGCTGGAAGAACGTTGGGAGGACAGGCTCTGCAGAGCCACCTTCCTTCAGCAAAGAGTAGGGAGACTGGAACACCCAGCTTGCAAACATTGCTCCAGACAAAAGGGCTGAACTGGCTGAAAAAGAGTGTTTTATAGGAAAGGAAGTGTTACTGTCAGGCATCGTTCCTTCCCAGGCTCTTCCTTCTACAGAGCTCCTCTCCCTTCTTCCTTGGGACTCCTTGGGAAGTCACAGCGCAGAGCTGTGTCCTGCCACTGCTGCTCGTGGTCATTGTTCCTCTGTACGGTGTCACTGGTCCCCTGCACGTCCTGGGGAGGACGAGCAAGGTGAGGCACTACTTAGCATGGCAAGGGATGGCAAAATTTGCCTCCCTGTGCTATGATCTCACCTCCGAAGAAAAGGTTGAACAAACTGGTCTTTACGCAGTCATTTCTATGGTTTTGATTAGGCATGCTCAAGTTACAACGTACCGCTATGTGTTTAGCTGAAGAGCAAAGAAAAGGAATGCTTCACAGCAAAATTAGCTTGTTGATTTGGACGGGACCGGGAAGGAACAGAGCTGTTAGAGGAAAATGATTTGCCTAGTTTTTATGCTGAAGAGGCAAAAATGTATTTACATATGGCTACTTCTTCAAATGCTGGTCAGTGAGGTAGTGGTGAAATGAAGTGTTGTCTATACTTGTAATCAGGCGTTTTGTGAAAAGGCAGGCAGAAGTGGGTAATTTCTGTTCTGCCAAATTAGAAGGCGGCTCACTCCACTGACCTGCGTTTTTCCTTGACTACACAATTGCATGTAGTTATATGTCTGTTTTTTTCATATTCGTAATATGTAATGGCAGCTCAAATCAAACAACATGCACTGAAAAGTTTACACTGTTAAAGTGATAATAATCAACTAAAAATGGTCTGCTTCGCACATTTAATGGGCATAAACTTCAGGATGGTTGGCTGTATATTTTTCTCAGTTTTATTTCTTCATTACTGAAAAATAACTTCATTTCTAAAGGAATGAAATAGAATGCCCTAGAAATTGCTCTAACAAAACATTCATTCCTACTAAAAAGTCATGTTATTTCTATACGATTTTTGACTTGTATTATACACTACAATTCTCTATTAAACTGTACATTGCGTATAAAAGTAATAGCCCAGGGACTTTTTTAATAGTTTATTATTCCATGGACGTTTTCCATAAAATGCCTCATTTTTTACACACTTCCTCTCACCTCTTCTCTTCTTCATTGTTCTGCCTACTCCCATACCTCTTCACTATTCTAATAAACGACAGTCATATCAAAAAGCCAGATAAATCAATAAAATCATCGATTTAGAGCAGAATGAAAAAATGGTGCTGTAGAAATACCCCTCACCAAGAGGCAGTGAAGGTTTGACTAGGTTGTTGCGAAGGGAAAAGCAGCTTCTTGGAGGTGGATCTTCATCTGTTAACTAGAATGATCTCTGTATAACAGCCTTATTTTCTTCAGTTCGCATTCTTCCCTGTCTTGGCTCCTATGCTGAAACTGTTACTGTGGCAATAACAGACATTTACGCTGTTTACGCTATCATCTATATGTGTGACATGATTAGCGTGCTTGTAACATGACAATATTACAATGTTGTTTATGGCAACTACTGGCTGGGAAAGTGTACAGAAGGGAGGGACACCCCACGCTACATTACAGCTCACACCGAAGCTGAACAAGCTGCTGTGTTCCTCCCCCACGGCGAACAGAAGATGAGTTGCTTTCTCTCACAGGTTGTATCTCTCTGAGCTCCTTTTTGGATTTTGTTTGAAAATCCAATGAGGAGAAAATACGAATAGTTGAAGTGGCATATATAAGAATTGCATTTCATCTTAAAGGGGTAAATTCTGCATGCGTGAATGTGAGGCAATAAACACTCCCAGCCTGAACATTTTGATAGACCTGCATTACACGGTGATGCAGGGAAACCAAGACATGTTTCATGTTATTTCAGATTTTTTAAAGGAATTATAGATATTTCCTAGAGCCATTATCCTATCATTTTATATGCGCCAAAATTGGGCCATCATTAAAGGTAACATTTCTCTTCAGTTATGAGTGTTTAAATCCCTGACAATATTTCTGAACATCCACAAATATAATTAAAATATGTATTTCAGTCCAGCCACCAGGTGCAGGAGATGACAATTGGTTTTTTCCTAAATCCACCATCCTCATCTAAAACAAAAATAAAAATTACTGTCTTTCTTTACAAGCTGGTCTTGCTTTAACGCTGCAGATCAGAGATTTTAGACCACTACTTTCATAGAATCGTAGCATGGTTTGGGTTGGAAAGGACCTTAAAGACCATCTAGTTCCAAGCCCCCTGCCATGGGCAGGGACACCTTCCACTAGACCGACCACGTTGCTCAAAGCCCCATCCAGGCTGGCCTTTGTCTGGAGACGGTTTGTTTTTCTTTCGTTTTTAGGAGTTTCGCTTGATCAGTAAATACAGGAAATTCAGGAATGTATTTCTTATTTTATTGAAATGTACGCAGAGATTCGATTGCCTGTACGTAGTGCACCACAGTATGCAATAAATATTTTTCATATGCATACTACCTGATCTCACAGACTGGAAAATGGCATAAACAAAATGTCGGGCGAGAAAAATGCTAGATTCTGGGTATGCGATCAGCAACTACAGGTTTAATTTTAAAGAAACATTTTGATGTATTTCCTGACATTTTGACCTTTTTATTATTACACTATTACCTTTGTTAACAGCACTGTAGCGGCATGTGGATTTATCCAAGTACCATTTCCAAATGGCAGACTTGTTTACTACTCTTCTATACTCCCATTTCTTCTAGAAGTCCTAAAGTAAGGGGAATAAATGCTTCAGTGCTGATCAGAGTAGATTACATCTGTGCTGAAATGCATAAACTTGGTATCTAAATCAACACTACCCCATTTTGATAGTATTTCATGTTATGATAGCTTTTTGTGTTCTCTTTTCCAACAAACAAATTTACAGAAATAGTCCTCAGAGATTTAAAGCATCCTATTACATTTTCTACAAAGTATAACAGCACAGTAACTCTCAGCGTATAGTCTGAGGGAGGAACTCCTTGATAAGACTCTGGTCATTGTTTTAATCTTCCATCTCCTTTGTTTAGAACAAGTTTTGTGACAAGGAAAATACCATGCACCAGAATGCATCTGGCAAGAAAGTGAAGATGCTATTGCCAATAGCTGTTGAGGTAATAAATGTCAATGCTAAATGATGGACTGCAACACCTTGAAGAGCATCAGATCTTATTGTGCTTCTCCGTCCTTGCTCAGCTTTTGGCTGGATTATCTCTGCAGTCATATCACTTTCCCAAATTTTGATATGATTGCCTTAATGTCAGTTATATGAAGAAAAGTTTCCATTTACAAGAAAAATAAACATCTGAACAGTGAATGGCAAGAAGCCCTGACATACTTCTGCCTTCCTTCGTGAAATCTGTTGCCTTATACTTCGGCTCCCCTTGCTTTCTAAGATTTAATATGAAAATGAGTATGAAAAGAAATCCATTTCTGCAGGTGTATTCAAGAGAGATGGCATTCAGCAGTTTCTTCAGAAAGTAAAGCGCTAGTGAAAGCACTCGATAGACTCAAGCTTTTGGAGACTCATTACTAGTAGCAATTTCACAGGCTTTTTCCTTGTACACTGCCGCCCTACTCTCACCTCTAATTGTGAAATGCTTGTTCATTCTCCATGTTTTAACCCCTGCCCTCATTAAGGAGAGGAAAATGAATGGCTAACTTAGAAGTAGTGTTGTGATACAAAAGTTATCCAGTATATATGTTTCCTCTCTAGCCAGTTTCACATGCAGGTTAATTTTGTTCTTCCAGCCGCAAGGGACATATGTTCACCCTGTCTTGTGCAGGCAAGTTGGAGCTCATTCTGCATGTCCTCTGAGCATGGCAGAGGTGAACCAGCTCTGACTCAAGGACTCTGTTTAATCTATACCCATTACTTCTTACATCCGATCAACGTTTGGAAAAAACTTCTCCTCTGGGGGGATTATTTCCACTTAAAGAATAATTTGTCTCCAAAAATGTAATATACAAACCCAGAATACCATACCTGTGCACATAGTTTTTTCTTTGCCATTGTTTCTCCTCCTTTTTTTTTTTTTTCTTTCTTCATTTAAAGTAAATTGCAAACAACCTCCTCAGGCAGACCACTATATGGACACAAAAGGCAAGAAAGGTAAAACATATGTGTATTCTGGAATAAGATTTTTGGGAAATCCTAAAGAAAATCGGTACTTGCACCAATATACATTGCAGTAGGAATATAACATTTCTATGAGGACCTGAATTTCTTCCCACAGCAGAAGGAAGCGTCCCCCAGATTCCCTTGACAAAGGTTGCTGGACAATAACCCTGTGGAAGCCAGCATTTCCTTCACCTCTTCTAGTCTCACCTGTCGTTCCCCGCAAAACGTTTTGAGGTTAATTTGAAGGATTATTGTCTCTCCAGAAAACAGCCCCTGTGCCACGTAAGAGCACAGGCTTTTCTCCTCCCTTGTCCCCAACATCCTAGCAACATCAAACCTTCCAACGGTGGCTGCTGCTCATATAAGCTCTGAGTAATGCTAGAGAAAAGACAAGGTAGCCACAACGCATGTCATCACACCGGCCCCAGGGTGGAGAAGCGATGGAGTGCGTCTGCAGCATTTGCCTCTGACTTGCTGTCCACCCCCATCCTTCCTTCTCGGTTCATCTCTCACTCCCTCCCCGGCCCGCACCGCAGAGTTAGGCTACCTGGTTCGCATTTCCTGAGGTTCTGCTGTGTAATTTTAAGAAGAAATGTTAAAGGTGCAAGGTAAATCCTACCTGTGATTGGTTGGCAGGCAGTTACGTATACATCTCTGGCAGACTGAGTGAATCCTGTTCTTAGTCAGATGCTGTAGTTTCAGAACAGTTCAGCTGGATCCAACAGAACTTCTCTGAATTTGTCACAGGAAAAAAAAAAGTAAACAGACTCTGACCCAATGTATGAAATGTAGATAACTTAATACTTCTCTAAGAAGCTGTATTTTGTATTCCTTTTCTTGCTTGACTTACAAGCAATATAAGTGTACACCACTTGATCTCACGGTGTCCCTAAAAATAACAGGGAGGAAGTGGTTACAGAGTTACTTGACATATTAACACCATCTACACTTGCGAAAATATTTTTCCAAGAGCATGTGTTTTTATAACTCTAAAGTAAACAACAACTTAGCAACAAATGTTAGTTAACTAGTGAAAGAGACAGAAAAAATAAAGCATGAATCCAAACATTATATTGTAAAGGATTTATACTTCGGTTGTGGGAGTAAGTTACTTTTTAAGTAGTCTTTACAAAAGAGGTGGCAGTCGCATAGGTTAATTAACCCTGAAATAGCTGAAATAGTATTTACTCTGAAGACGTTTACCTATAGGCAGCCAACCAAGCAAGGTTACACACTCTGGAGTTCCTGTTACATACCTGCCAAATATATATATTTTTTTGAGAACGAACAAGAAAAAATGATTCTCTCTAACAAGATGTGCTATATCTATATAGCTATCTGCTCTGTGTGGTTCTGTTCCAGGACACAGAATCCTCTATTTCTCATGACAGCAGTGAGATATTAGAATGTTTGCAGACAAACACATAAAGCATAGTGCTAAATATTCTTACTGTTGAGCTGCAGAAAGAGGTCCTAAAGCTTAACGAAAGTAACTCCGTTAAATTCAGTGGAATATTTGCATGTATCAGGGTGACCTAGATACAACTCAGGAAGGAGCAGGGGATAGTTCTTGAAACTGATCTACTGCTAAGCAGAGAAGCTGAGGGATATTCATTCCTGATAAAAATGGGCTTGACTTCTCATATGACCTGACACATGACTGAAATTATTTTAAATATGTTCCTCTTAAAATGAATACTAATACTTTGCTCTTGTGTAGAGTCTCTCGGTTGAGGATTTTAACTTGTGCTAAATGCCTCAATTCATTAAAGGCCAGTCTGTCCTAGACATGGAGAGTGAAGGAGGCAATAGTCCGAGAAAGACTCAAAGAAACTATGGTTCCTTCCGAGGCTTTGTGACCCTTTTTAGGCCAACAATTTCATATGATTACACTTTCTCCCAGGCTCTTTGAGGCAATCTAATGCCCTACGGCACACAAAGGAAAGAGTTTCCCCTGACGCTTCCCCCAGAGTAATTAATTTTTCTTGGTCAAAATAAGGCATATAGGGCAAAATTCTTTTTTACGCCCTGAATGGCACCTAAGTGCTGAAAGGCCGGTTATAGCCGGGGCCCAAATCTAACAGTACCTTGCGAGATCAGTGAGGGAGATTACAGCTATTTCACAAGTGGGTCAGATCCATACAAATCAAGAGACACTCTCAAAATTATGCAACAGGTGAGTGAAGAAGCTGGAACTAAACCCCACTGTCCTCACCATCAATCGCCACGTACTAATTATTTCCATTTATTTAATTTACTTTACAATGCAAGGCAGATACTCTTTCCAAACACAGCGGAAGAAACAGACCTCTGCCAGCAGAACGTACAGTCCACTTTAAGCCGTGAACATCATTAGCTCTTAGCTAGTCGATTCATGTTACGTAGAAGTTTCTACAGGACAGTCAGGGTCAAAATCCAAACCATATCAAAGATCAGGAGATGAGAAGTGAGGGACATAATCAGCTAGGCATATATTGAGCTCTCCAAAATATGCTTTGCATTACTGTTCTAAATTGCAGTACAGGGAAAAGAATACACCATTAAGCGGTGACGATTTAAGATTAAGCATTTACCCTAAGACGGGCTGCAACATCGTACGCAGACAAGAGACTGCTATTTCTGAATGGCATCAAATTGTGAATTGAAGCACAGCGGGTAAGAAAACGCTGCGAAGGGTTTTGAAAGTGATTGCTCATCTGTGTAGTAAAATATATCCTTTTTAAAGTCCTGCTGTGACCGGTATAAAATGATCAGGGGTGAGAGTCTGCATGTGGTCTGCCAACGTGTAGGAAACAGAAGGAAAATCATTGTCCAACATAGGCCTGGGTACATTACAAGCACATGAATAAGCCAATACAAAATGATGATAGAAAGTTATCCTACAAGTAAAACTTCTCTGAGATCAAGGCGGCTGTGATTTAAAGCATTAGCTGATTAGAACAGGGGCTAGCAAATTTTCAAACACGGGGCGTCAGAACTGTATTTTTCTTTCATAAATTAGAGGAAAAGTGTGACAGCAGGAGCTCAGCAAGAGCAAGAAGAGGTTTCCCCTTCAAGAGGGGAGATGTTGCCAATTAGCTGACTGGTGGCATCTTACCTCTGCAGCAGGCTGACAGGAGCTCCCTGCTTCTGCAGTTTCTGGTCTTCTTCATATGGAGCTGTGAGCCAGCCCCTTCTTCAGATATCTCCCCTGAGCTGCTGTACATGCAACAGCCCGCTACGTGCTGTTCAAACCTTCTTTCTTGCTTCCTCACTTGAGCAGAGGCTTCATCTTCTGAGTCCTTGATTTTGCCAGTTGGTATTTGATGTGATTATTCTAATTTTGTTGTCAGTGACATTCCTTTTGATGCATAGATGAGATACGGTGAGAGAAATTGTGCGCTGGAAGCTTTACGTTAGTAAAATGAGCGAGTTCCCCAGTGGTTACTCTGCAGGGACATGAGGGGGCTGGAGTGTCACGGCACAGGGCACCAGGTTTGCCCCCAGCTCTAAGGTTTTGTTAGCATACGTGTCAGAAATCCACCCACGAGCCTTATTTATACGCACCATGCCCTGCGAAAATTGTCTAGGTCTAAGGTAAAGGCAAAAATTGCTTCAGAAATCTGCTGCTCAACACAGTAATGGACTTGCACAAAGCACTCCCTCAATTATCAGCCACACCTGTCACACAGGCCTGGACCCCCTTCAAGTCCAAGAGGAAATGGCCGGTAAATGGAAGAAAATGCAACTTCCAGAGATTATTTTTCTATTTGCATTCACACCTTATTTCTGGACAGTCTTTTCAGGCTCTAAAAACCTACTTTGACCTGGAAGAGAGTATCTGTTAAAGCTTCAGCTTGAATTATTTTCTTTAGTTTTCAGGTGTTTAGTTTTCTTCAGACAAGTGTGGTATCTCATTGGGTGCTTCATTGCTATGAATTTGCAGGGTATGCATCAGAGGATATATGCATGCGGCTGTAAAAGGACATACACATTAAATGAGAATGGAGTTCACATAATCATTTTATCAAGCTACATATGATAAAGTATCCTATCATCTTGCTACTTCAATCTGGCAGGCATTTGTGAGTTCTCAGTTTTTGAGATGTTGCTTGCCTTCAACCAGCTGCCACAAATGGAGCCAAAATCTATTTCAAAGGAGGGTGTGAACTACTGTGTGAACTACTCCACCAAAAGCACTAGAAAGCTCTAAGGGCTTGGTTTGCTATTGCATCAAACCTTTTAATTTTCACCAACCAAAGTTAAAAAAAAAAAAAAAAGCTATCATGGCTTGAGAGAAAGTTGTCTTCGATATAATAGGATATAAATAACTACACCAGTGGAGGGCAATGCAAATGTGAACTCAGCTGCTTTCTGCCAATTCGTCCCTTTGGAAAATGAGAGAATTGGGAACAGCTGGCCGTTGGCAGGGACACTCTTTTTGTAGGCATTGCTACGCCAGAGGATGGATTTGCCTCTGAATGGTGAGGCAAAGGAAACATGGGATTAAATTTAGGACAAAACCAGATTCACTTTGAGTTTTTTGGCAGAGTTTTAATAGGAGAAAATCAATAACGTTCTTTTTGTAAGTAGGGCATGGTTGTAGTTCTAACTTCTGAGAATGAAACTGGAAGTCTGAATTCTAATTTGAGACGATGGTTGTGGAGGAATAAAAAGTGCTGTGGAAGTGCACTTAAAGCTGTAGGAATGGGGTTGGGTTTTAGTTTTTGAGTTTTTTGGTTTGTTTTTTGGGGGGTGGTTTGGTTTTTTTTAGAAATTTCTTGACAGCTTTTTTTTTTTTTTTT